>CAJNIZ010000293.1:0-17780 GCA_905231905.1 Symbiodinium pilosum | reverse complement strand
GCTAGAAGGCCCGGTAGCTCAAAACTTTAGGCCCGCTGATGTATAGAGGCAGGCCCAGATTAAAGAATACAACTCCCAGGTCCTCAGGGATAAAGCGAACCGAGCAGCCCTCATGGATCGAGGCTTTCGGAGTTTGTGGAGGTTGGGCAGGGCGCTGTAAATCCTGAGGGCAGACCATTCATGCAGCTGTAAGAAGTGTGGGTGTCCAACTGCAAATCAGATCGAAGCTACTTATATATATCGGCTGAGTGGCGTAGTCGGTTCAACACTCGGGGCCCCGTAACAGCACATCCAAAAGGATATCTTTTTAGCGGCGAAGGCCCTGATGGTTGCCCGCATTGCAGGGTAGTGCCATAACACCTCAGTTCAGTATGAGCATGCCTGGCCAAAAATCGCAAGAACCGGAAGTACATCTGCAGTATTTGCGTGCTAGTAGCCGAACTCGAAGGTTGCTCTACACTCCAGCACACGCCTAGAGAATGAGCGAGTCTCAGAGCGTGGCAGGGCCTTTCCACAATGATGTTAGTCCGTAGAACAGACCTTCTCCAGACCCATCCTGCTGCGTTCACGCACGGAACGCCCAGTACTCCCACGGGCCAAATATATCCAGCTTCCGCACGGAGGTGCGCTATGAAGCAGGCCGTGCGGTGCCAAATTGATGACCTCAGCGCACACAAACGCGTGAAATTTGTCAAGGTAAAACTAAATTGAAGACCCCGGGAGAACAAGGAGCCCCACTGTGCGAAGTAGATCGTGATTGCGCGGGGCGGCAAGCACATGTGCTAAAACGCGACATTCATGAAAAGCTTCAACCAAGTGACGCCCATTCTTTTGCCAGTCACAGAAGGCTCGGGTCAGCTGGGCATCTCCAGAGCAGTGTTCCACCTTAGATGTCGTACAGCCGGTTTCAGAATTCTGGGTGTGACTCGAGGTACAGGGCTTTAAATCTCAATGTAGCCGAAAAGCAAAATCATTGCGAAGCTCAGGATTCGGACGACCTACCTCCGTCGCCAGGAAGGCCAGGACCGCGGCCAGCATGGACAACTTCATTGTTCTTATGTATACCGATCCTTGCATGAATAAAGTCTTCAAGGAATCCGTTTGGGGTTGCCAGTCAGGCGCAGGAAGTAATTGAAGCACTGAAGGCTGACACCACAAACCAAGCTAAGCTCACCTGGTAGTTTGACGCAAAGGCTTTCCAAGAGCAGGTGCATGAATGGACAGTGCTGAGATCACTCATGCTTCACGCGTAGATCAAGCTGCAATATCTCCTTTTGCGCAGCGCCTCACCCCGAATCAGGCGCGCAGCTTCAATCTCGCTGCTGGCCACAGCTGCATGCTTCAGCTTCCCGCCTGCAAGAGTTGCGAGCGTGTGAACATGCCCAACCTCAGCGTAATACCTAATGACTTGTAACACTTGAAAGATCCAGCCTATCTCAGTCGCAGTGACTTCCATTGATCATTTCATCGGAATCCACGGCGCCTCCTGAGCGCTCCTCATCATCTTCCACGGGCTCCGCCGAGGAGCTGCTTTTCTTTGCTTTGCAAATTTGATTTGCCTTTTGCCTTTGCCTTTCCTTTTGCTTTTGTTTTCGCGCGCCTTGTGGTTCGCCCATCCGGCGCGGGATCATGCATGCCTGCCTGCTGAGCCTTCTTGCGCAAATCATACATGACTCCCCCCTTGTAGTAAAGGAAATACTGGTTGCCCTCCTTCTTGCCCTGCAATCTTTTCCTTGTTTCCTTAATCCAATGCCCCTCCACGAACATCGTTTCCACGATGGCATCAGCGCTGGATTTCCTGCAATAGAAGGATAAAAGGGATCACATTTAAACTGAATGCATGTGAGTTGCCCTGCCTTTTCTTACCCTGCTCCGCTTTCAGCAGAGCCAGCTGCTCTTGAGGAGTCGGCGGCGGCTGGGCAATCTGGCGCAGCGCTTGTGCAAGATGCAGATGGGCTCCTTGTCAAATTACAGCTGGAATGGACAAAACCTAGCCCCTAGACCCTAAGCCCTTAATCCTACAACCTTAAATCTTAAAACAGATTATGACTTAAGAGCACTGTGCCCGCCTGCATCTTGCATTTGCTGCCCGAACTGCGGAGCACTATCTTGACTAAGCAGGTTATGATTCTTGTCTTCATCGCTTGCTTCTTTGTCTTCATCCTGCATGTCCTGCCTGCCCGCTTTCCTTATCATCCTCCCCATCCTCCTCCACGTCACTTGCCTCCTGCTTTTCCTCGCTAGCCTCTGCATCGTTTTCCAGGCTTTCTTCATTCCTTTGCTCCTCCTGTTGCTGGCTGCCTTCCTCTACGTTGCCTGCTTCCTCCTCTGCCTCTGCTTCGCTATCCTGCATTCCCATTTCTTCGTCCTCCTGCCTGCTGCATTGGGAATGCTCTGCTTCATTGCCCTCCTGCGGCACGCTGCCTCCTTCCTCTCATTGTTCTCCTTTGCCTGGCTTTCCTCTCCCTGGCCTTCCTCCCGGGAGCCTGCGTCCTCATCGCTTTCCGTTGCCTGCCTTTCCGCCCGTGATCGTGCATCCTCATCGTTTTCCTTTGACTACCTTTCCTCTTCCTGGCTTTCCTCCCGGGAGCCTCCTGCATCCTCGCTTGCCTCTGCCTGATCTTTTCCGGCGGAGCGACATCCTCATCGCTTTCCCCTCCTGGTAGGTCATCGGCATAGCCCGTGTAGAAAGCTATGTCGCGGTAGTAGTGCTGCCTAGCAGCTGGTGTACCTGAGAAGCTTTGCCAACAAGGGTTGCAATAAAACCGTTGCAGCACCCCGGCGCTGCACAGCTGGTGCGAATGGACAAGTGCGAATGATTGGTGATAACACAACAGCCAGCGCGGCTGTACTTCAAGTGATTACACTACGTGTGGCAGCCCTGATGTAGAGCACGTCGATGTGGCCTTCACTGCTGCCACTAGGAATTTCTGGATGCATCTGGCAACACGTTTATCAGCGCCTGAACAACATGGGTACCCTCGGGCACACCTTGAGGCAACATCCGGTTCCTAAGCGCATGCGTCGCTGGACAACGCCAGAAGCGATGCCCAGCTGTGTCTGCTTCAGTATGGCACCGACTGCAGCGTATGCGTTCATGACCCGTTTGTGCCTGTTGGATCTCGGGTCTCAAAGCTCCCATTAAGATAGTGCCCAAAATTCTTTCTTCAAGAAAGCTGAGTTGAGGGGATCGAAGCAAGCTTCGCGTGATGGTGAAATCAATGTTTGTAGGGAGTTGCCAGCCAGGCCGCCCCATTGTGCGGAGGGTATGTTGCCTGCAAAATCCCTCAGCCTATGTTTGATTGCATCATAATCGTCACGTAACAAATCAAAGAAAATAACCCCACCCTCACTTGGCAGAGCGATGGTGTGGGCATCACGCCAGCTACCCCCAACTTGCAGGAGCGCATGATGGAGGACATGGAAAGGGGAGCAAACTGTCGATTCAGCCCCAGGGGCTTCGTTGACAAAATGCTGGCGGATGTGCTCCACATCGGCAGTGATATCAACACCTCGCATATGCAGCACAGCGTATAGAAATGAAATGCCTTGGAGCAGGATGACAAATTGAGGAATGAATCTGTGCCCTTTGTAAACTACAGTCCAAAACAAGGCTTGGTTCCACCCCTCGCGACGATTGCCTGCGAGGGCATGTTCAATACACGTCTGCAGGTTGTGTGCTTGTTGCGGGGTGGGTGGCTGGATGAAAGCCCCGTACGCCCATTGAGATGTAAAGGTGGCCTTAAGGACCCTCACCCGCATGTCATGAGGTAAGGCTGCGGCACGGTGTGCTGTTGCAACCGCTTTCTCATAGCGGCATTGAAGTGCCTCAAGGGCCTCAGAAATTTCAACTTGGAGGTTATACCCTAACGTCCAGACTTGATGCGACAGCTCTGCGCCTGGAAGAAGCGCTTGGACTGCTGTCGCATCAGCTCCTGTGTTAGCATAAATTTGGCACTTTTGGGGGTTGAGTTCACTGTTGATAAGGGCATCAAAACCCCTACTCTTACTTAAGATATGTGCCAGAATTTGTGGGCACGCGCTGACAATATTGCGGTCATCCAAGTAGATGCTCAGCAGGACTTTGGATCGCTGTAGCGCAGCATCCCCAACTTTTCACGTTTGGTGCACCACACCCACACGGACATGATAGCATTCAAGATGAGGACACTCATGCTACAACCCTGAATGATGCCTGATTGCATGAAAGAAATCAGAGCAAGCAGCACCAACTCTGCATGCGCGCTGCATGTTCTGATACATGAACAAGAGTGGCTGCGTTATGGCATTCGGCAAGCCTAAGCGTTGGAGGAGCTCTCAATGCGATCAAAGCATGCTGTGTAGTCCAAGCTAACCGCGATGAAGGGCCCTTCATCGATGCCAGCCCGGGCAACGGCTGTAAGGATTGGTGCGGTTGCGGATAAGGTTGATTTGCTTGGCAAGCCCCCGTGCAACTCATGTGAGGTATCCAAGCTTCCATCCAACCGTGCAAGTGTTTATATCTCAGACTACTCCAAGACCTAATCAGAATGGGTAAGACACAGATTGGTCTGACGCGGATGTGGCCTTCTTTGACCTTGCCAGGTTTGGGTAACCCAACAATTTGCCCATACAGCAAAAGCTTCGGCCATTTTCCTACTTTCTCAACCTGTGTGCACAGATCTACCAGAGCCTGGATCGCGGCAATGGGCAGAGAACCAATCTCGTGAGGATTCCAACCGTGCACGCCACTGGCCGCGTGCGCTTTTTTAAGTATGACTTTCCTTAGCTCCGTTGCATCGAGGGTAGGCAATTCGCACGGGAAGGAGTGGATTAAGCCTCCGCACTCCGCAAAGAATTGCGCACGTTTGGCAGGGTCAGGAGTGCTTTCTGCTGCTCTCGACTCCTACGCAAGAGTTCATCAGCAAGACGTTGCGGTGGCTGGTTGGTCCATGCGGGGTATCTAGCATGTCAAGAACAGGGGGATCCCGAACCCACTTACAAGCGGTGGAAAGGTTGGAGGTGACGCGCTCTTGCCAAGCAGCAACACGACGATGTTTGACTAGCATTTCACGGTCATGCTGGGCTTGGTTAAGCAAGGTTTGCAGCGCATTGCTATCAGCAAAATCAAAAGACTCCGGAAGTTCAACAAAATCACGCAGGGTTGCACGGATTTTGGAACCTAGTGCCTGGAGCTCAATAGAGCATGGGTGAGGTGACCTCTGCACAGCCCGTAGCCTGTTGAGGCGGATTTGCGTCTTGGCCAGCAAATTGTTTCTATGTGTTTCGCACCTCGACTTGGGTGAACAAATGTGACGAGTTTCTAAACAGGGTGTTGTGCCTTTACGGCGTGTCGGCTGGGCGCCAATCGCACTGCCGATGGCGGCCTCGGCCACCCTTGACCACACCTCCCACATTGCATCAACATCGCCTTGGCTTTTCGCAGTGTTCCAGGTTGGTTGCTATTCCAGATTGGTTGCTCGGCTTGGAAAAAATTCATCCCAATTTTGAGCGATGGCACTGATTTGTACTCTTGTGGCAGGTTGGCGAAAGTGACGGGTAGTTGTTTGGATTCGCTTGTAGGACAGATCCGTGGGGGTTTCAACGCGCAGTCCGACTGCAAAGTGATTAACCAATGGCGACTCAGCTACAATGAAAACCTCGGAAATCAAGGGCCTAGCAACTTCATTAACCAGAAAGTAATCAATCCTGCGACCCTGGGCGCCAGCACGATGCGTAGTGGGCGATTGGGCCACCACCGCTGCTGACTTACAGCCAGCACTTGCCAACATCCCAGCAGGTTCAGTCCAAGCGCCCGATCCGATTGCTTGGGAGGGCGCATGGCTCTCGAACGGTTCAACATTCCAATCAGCCCCGATGATTATCGGTACCTCGCCCAAAGTGGCTGCATAGCTGAAAAGAGCAGCCCGAAGCTCATCAGAGGGATGGGGGCAATATGCAACAATGACATGCACACGGAGGGAGTTGCCAACAGGGATGATACTGCGCAAAGCATCATCGGCGGACAGCGGCGCAGCGGGGCACTGTTTCGCCACAACACCCGGGGCCGCAACCCGATTCAGAATTGCAACCCCACCTTCCTTAGGTCCGCCACCTCCGGCTTTTTGCGGCCGAGAGCTGCTGCAACTGATGTGAAAACCGTGCTGCGCAGCGTTGAGTTTTGCAATCTTGGTATCGCGTGCGAGCCGCGTTTCAGTGACAAGCAACGTATCAACATTGCAGTTGGCAGCGATCTCACACAACTCATTACCATGTTTCGTGAGGGAGCTGACGTTAGCAAGCAGAAGCGTGTGTGGGCCTAGATTGTGGTCGGGAGCGGCATTTGCGCAGTGAGAGTTTGCCCTTGAGGGTGCACAGGGCGTCGCGTTGGCAGACGTAGCCCGTGGAACATGAACACTGTGTTGCGTGTGGGAAATCAAGGGCTCAAAGTGCTGCCCATCTTGATAACCAAGACACCAAATTGGGCAGGAGTAACCTCAGGAACTAACTTGGCAATTCTTTTAAACGAGCCATTATCTCTGACATACACTTCAAGGATCACTTTGAAATTCTGGCCAACATGTGAATTTCCAGAACCCCCGGCCACACAGTGCCTTTCCTGATAGCAGTGACGTAGGCTTGCCATCGGAGACCGGTGTTTTGTTGGGCCCACTCTTTGCGAAGCTGGCCCTGCCATGTAAGCTGCCCGGCGCTCAAAGCAAGGGCGTCGCACAAAGATTCGCGGAGTGCGCGGGCATCAGTGCAAACAAAGGTAGAAATGGAGTGGAAAAGACACATTCCATCACCAGGAACCTCCACAGGCCCGTACATCTCAGCGTCCAGACGGAAACATGGCAGCGTTGCAATTGCGATGGCCACCGCGTTTGAGAAGCGTACACCGTGCAGGCAAACTGCCCTTGGTGCCTTTGTAGCTGCATCTGGTACACTGGATGGTGAAGCCCGAAATATAGGCAAGCTTATGGCCACCGCGCGCAGTTTTGACGAATTGCCTCAAATTGTGGATACGGGAGGCTTTGATGGCAGCAAGCCTGGCGGCCTTTGCTTCCTCCGTGGGTTTGTTATTGATTGCGGCCGGGTCACGCGGATCCTTTTCAGGATGCTGCTCAGCAATGTGCTGAGCTTTTTGCCGGCTTTGGGTGCAATCATTGCTGTGTTTAGGTTTGCCCCGCACCGCAAAATCACACCAGGGACAATCCCACCACACAGGCAAATCAGGTTTAGACTCCGGCTTATTGACCAAGTTATGTTCAACATGCATCTCAGTACGGGCAATTTCCGGGGCAGGTTTGGGCATAGTTGCCAACATATGCTTACACCAAGCGGGTGGATGACCATAATCAGCATCATCCACGTTGAGGAGATCATGGTGTTTGTGCGTGTGTTCGATGTTGTGTTCAGTAAGCGACATACGTGCGCGTACGTGGCTAGAGGCAAGTGGCATTGGAGATACCTCCTCATGCGCAAGCGGGTTTGTCAATTGCACAGGGGGGCATGGAAGATGGCACCTCAGCAAAAGCGATGCTAGTACCGCCTTCCCCTGCCTTAACCTCGCAAGTGTGCAGGGATGCTTGATTTGCAGGCTTGATATGCAGGATAGGGCTATGCAGCGCGCGCGATGACGAAGGCTCCTCACCGGCGCACTGCAAAATTGGATAGAGAGGCCTGGGATTGAACAGGGCGTCGGCCTGGCCAGGGCCACTGCCACATTTCAGGCTTGCGGAGGGGGAGGGGCCCTCGAGGCCATCAGCTGCTGCAGCATCGACATCGTCTGATTCATCTGGTTTCAACCCCTCCACCTCCGCACGGAGATTTGAGCACAGTAGCATCTGGGATTGCATTCGGCTGTCAGTAACCATGGGCGCAATCGCGGCCGTATTGCATAACTCAACCCTGACTGCAAAATCGGTTGGGGACCAAGCGAGGCACACACTTTGTCCTGTGGCAGGGCAAGATACTTTTGCTTAACTTGCTGGAAATCGCTCAGGCGTAGCCAGAGGTTTACAAGTGGGGTTGGATCTGCACACTCCTTGGACACGAAATACCTGGCGAAGACTGTAGATGCCTTGATACCTGAGTTGTCCTGGGGTTGGATCTGCACACTCCTTGGACACGAAATACCTGGCAAAGACTGTAGATGCCTTGATACCTGAGTTGTCCACCAATGGCTTGGCGAGAGTGATTGGCAGGCGCACGTGCCGCACGTACGCAGCGATGGCATGTGTCCTGTTAACGGGTGATCGGCACACATTTCTTGATTTTGTGGTCGGCCCATTCAGTTTCCTTAACATAGTCGCTAAGGTACTGTTGGAATGCCCCACTTGCATTGGTAGCGGCTTTTTGGCTGCGGCGTCTGGTTTTTAGGCTGCTTTGGTTTCCCGCAGGTTTAGGGGAACGCTTGGATCATCACCGGGCTTGCTAGATTGCTGCTGCCAATCTCTGACTTCATTGTTCTCAGCATGCGATTCACCGATATTCTGTAGACGCTTTGCAACATGATTGGCACTGTTCGCAAAGCCGCGGAGCGGTGTCGCGTAGTCCGGTTGGATGAGGCATCCTCCGCCATCATTCTCGCCTTGCTCTGCCTGGCTTACATCCTGCTGGCTTTCCTCTCCCTCGTTTTCCTGTTTCTCTTCTTTGAGGCAGCACGCCTCATCATCACTTTCCTTTGCCTCGCTCTCCATGACCTCGTCGGCATCTGTCTCCTTCGCATCCTGGTCGCTTTCCTTTTCCTCGTTTTCCTCCTTCTCTTCTAAGAGGCAGCACACCTCCTCATCGCTTTCCTGCGCCTGGCTCTCCATGACCTCGTCGCCAACTGTTTCCTTCTCATTCTGGTCGCTTTCCTTCTCCTTGCTTTCCTCCTGCTCTTCTTGGAGGCAGCACGCCTCCTCATCGCTTTCCTTTGCCTGGCTTTCCATGGCCTCGTCGCCATCTATTTCCTTCTCATCTTCTGCTTCCTCTACTCCGTCATCTTCCTGCATGCTTCTCCCCGTAATAACCCCTCCCCACCCACACCCAATAAATTTTCTAATTCCATATCCAAAACCCTGCTCCCCTAAACCCTCATTACCCATATATAGGGTATATATAGGGGTTCAATACTAAGGGGAATCGGCCCGAAGCCCAGAATCTGAAAATGTCAGTTCTTGTAGGAACCGTAGAGGAGAGGGACCCCCCCAAAAATGTCACTTAGTTGAGGAACTCTACAGGAGCCGTACCAGCGAAAATGTGGGCCTAGACCTAGGATATTTCTTGCACGTCTTAGAGTTCAGGGTTCAGAGAATAATGTCAAATGTTAAGATATCAACCCTAGACCCCGGAAATCCTCCAAACCCTAGCAAGACCCTGGATCCTACCCGTGAAAGACCGTGCCTCATCCTGAGCCTCGAGCTGCCTTTCAAGCTCTTCGTCAAATCCTTCCATGGAGGGTACTGACCCATGCAGAGTTACCACCCCCAGCCCTAAGATCGTAGTCCTTCAGGAAGTTGGGTCTCCAGCAGGCTCGGGTCAATCGGATTTGTCCTGCAGAAAGGGCTGGGAATTCTATTAATGAGTGCTATCCGCATGAATGCCCGCCCGGCAGATGAACTTGTGCTTCTCTTCTTGCCGGCAGCTTGCTCCCTGCGCACAACTTTCGAGAGCATCTCGTTGCATTTGTCTGCCTCGATGTGGACTGGGATGTGAACATGAATCTTGAAAACTGCATGTTAAAACTGATCATGTGCCTCGCCTGATAACTGCACCACTTGTCTGCATCAAGACCATGTGGGCCTCAGAATTGAAAGCAATCCAGTACTTGGGTTAGAAGCGACGTACGTGAACTAAGATGCCGACATAAATTATCACTGGCATTCATGCGACGAAGCACTGCCAGGATAGTTGTCCGGCAAGGCCGCCGCTTGAAGCCCCTCCGGTGAAGCAGGAATTTGAGGAAAGCAAAGGGTTTAGGATTTAGGGCTCAGGGACAAGGGCTTAGGCCAAATTGGGGATGTCCAAGGTGCGTTGCTAAGTAGGCCGCCTTGAAGTCCTGATTTTTTTCTCGCAAGTCTCCGCCTGCAGGTGCTATAAGCTGTTCATAGGGACACACTACACGTGTATAGGGAAAGCCTGCGACAACTTCTCCTGTCTTCCTGATGCGCCCGAGGTCCAAGTGTTGTCTCATGGCATCTTCCAACTCCCTTAATTCCAGTTGGGTTTTGGGGTTTTGGGTTTGGGGTTTGGCTTAAAGGAATCATTGATACTGCAGTCGCGAAGCTTCCCTGGAAGCTCGGATTTCTTCTTGTCATGGCCTTAGGATTTCACATTTCAGTGGCAGTTGGACCCGAGGCTTGCATGGACTGAGCTATTTGCGTCAAAGTAGCTGCTTGACACTTGGGATTCCCCGTGGACAGGTCAACGAGTTCTGGACAATGTTATCAAGGCTAGTTCCTGGTAAAGGGTGTAGGGTTTTAAAAGCTAGGGTATATAGGGTATATAGGGTATAGGGTTTTGGATTTAGGGTGTTGGGCTTAGGCATCCCCACGCGGAACAGATTCATCCACGACACATGATCCATGACACTAGCAGCGGGAATCGGTATGCATGGATTTGGATTCTGCCAAGAACACATGCTCCTGCACGCAAGTGATCCAAGATTTGATCCGCCATTTTCCATCGCAATAGGCAATGGAATCGGAGAATCAAGCGCCCATCAGAAATCATAGTACAGCCTCGGAAACCCCAAGCAAGCGAGTCCCAGAGCACCACGCAAAATCCCAGATCTGGCCAGGGCACCTCCATCCCAAATATGCACCACGCAGCGCATATATCAGAGTACCTTAAGGTTTCCAAGGATGAGGCTCAAATGGTTAATACTCGTATGCGCCAAAGCATAGCCCAATCTTCTCATAAGCCAGCATCGATCATAATCAGATTCGCCCCATGCGGAGCATTTCCACGAGCAAGCCTCAGATAAGAGCGAGGATTTATCAGCGGTCAAATTTGTAATATTAGTATGTGCCAAAGCACAGCCCAATCTTCTCATAAGCCAGCATCGATCATAATCAGATTCGCCCCATGCGGAGCATTTCCACGAGCAAGCCTCAAATCGATAAGAGCTAGGATTTATCAACGGTCAAGTCCCCACAGAAAAAGCATTGAAGAGGCAGATATCAGATCAAATCGAGAAACAATATACAATTTCGAATGGAACCTCGGATTGTCTCTGATCACACGCGGCAACACCTGAAGCCAAGGAGCAGTTTGTTTAGGGCTGGAATTATAGTCATGCAGTTCTGCAATTAAGGCAGGATTCTGGAAGATAGCCATAGACAGCCATATGGCAGATCACGAAAATCGAATCCAGAAGGCCTCGGATCACTGGAATGCTAGAACCCCGGCCATGACTCTAAAACTAGCATTCCATGCGTGGGTTTGGTCCCATCCAAGGATCATTTGATCCACGAGATCAATCGAAGGCATTAATTAATAGCCTGGGCTGGATATGCTAGGGACTTTAGATGATGTTTGCCACAGGTCGTCGGGATACAGCTAGGATTCAGCGTTCGGGCTCAGGGTGGCCATAGCGTGTTTGAGGTGGGTGAGGGTTTAAGAGTTCCCAAGGGTTTAGGGCTCGGATGTGTTGGGTTTGGGAATTCGCGGCTATTAGGTCTAGGGAAAGTGGTGGGTAGGGCTTAGGGTTTAGGAGTGGGAGATTTGGGCTCAGAGGTTTGAGGCTTGGGCCCCGACATTCTCAGATCCCCTATCCGCCGAACCGAAAAAAATGCACTCCTAACGACCCGAACTCCGAAACCCTAGACCCGCGGGCCGGAACTCGATCTGAAGCTCTGGAAATTCTGAGCCCAACGCACCCCTAACCCTGAAGCTGGGAACCCTTAAACCCTACACACCCCTAGCCGCTGAACCTTAGGAACTGAATTCCTAAGCCCTCCAGCATCCCTAGCCCCAGACCCACGGGGAGATATCGTCCTAGCAGGACCTGTATAGTCTTTCAAATCACACTCCCAGCCCTAAACCTCAAATCCCTGAAGTCCTCAACATCCTGAACTCGAAAAGCCTACGCACCCCTAGCCCGAAAACCTCCACTCCGCAATTCCTCAACCCTAGAGACCCCTATAGCCACCCGGCCAGATAGATATTTAATATATAACCCGAAAAAATGAAGGAAAACAAGCTATCCTTAGCCCTAACTTCCCTATCCCACATGGCCTCAATAAACCCTATGCCCTGCTAGCCCGTTGAAACCTTAACTCTGGAGCTCCTGAACCGTACCACCCGGCCAAATCTATAACCCAAAAAATAAGAAAAAAAGAAACTATCCTAAACCCTAGATTATCCCACATGGCCTGAACTCCTAAACCCTATGCGCCCCTAGCCCGAAACCTGAACTCCCAAGTCCTGAACCCTGCAGACCCCTAGCCACCCGGCCTATATAAACCGCGAAAAGGAAAAGAAAATACATTATCCGAAACCCTAGATCCCTATCCCAGATGACCTGAACTCCTAAACCCTATGCCTTTGCACCCCTAGCCCGAAACCTGAACTCTCGAAGTCCTGAACCCTACAGGCCCCTAGCAACCCGGCAGATCTAACCCGAAAAATAAGGGTTTCTGGCCTAAAGCCACTTTCCTATACGGACCCCAAACTCCCCAACCCTAAAGCCCTGCCCTATCCGCAGCCGGGAACCCATCGAGGTGTGGCTGCTGCAGCCTCCGAGCGGGTTATGGTTTAGGCTGTTTATAGTGTTAAGGGGGGAACAGGTTAACTAGAGATCGAGGGTTAAATCCATTCAAGGTTTCGGGCTTAGGGTGTGTAAGGTTTACTTATAACAAGCCAGGATATTGAGCTTACTTATTGGGAGTAACGCTCCCAACCCAGGATCCAGGTTTAGGGTTTTTGATTTAGGGTTTCGGGTTTAGAGTCTAGAGTGTACAGACTTTCAGCTTCAAGTTTTCGGGCTTGGGGTGATTAGGGTTTACCTAATATAATATAACCGTAGGGGTTTAAAAGACACTTTTCATGCACGATCCAGCGATCGATCTAGGGTTTTGGACTTAGGGTTTTGGGTCTCGAGTGTATCGAGTTTTGGTTCACGGTTTCGGGTTTAGGGTCTTTAGGGTTTCTATCCAGGACATTGTTTGGTAGGTCTAATCTCCAAACAGTTGCACAGAATTAAAATTGCCGAGTGTGCGGATAGAAATGTACGGCCTGCATTCGGGTTTAGTCTTATCAGGGTGCTCTGGGCCTGCCCTGGTCACCTTAAAAGACCTTAATCGAAGCCTCACCCTAAAAGGTCGGAAAAAAGGAAAAGAAAACCTACAGCATCCCCTCCAAAACCATCCTCCACCTCCACATCCTGCAGTGCCACGCAGGCCACTGCCACGTGACGAAAGATAGATTCCTCTGGCCAATGTCTGTCGATGGCCCAAAGGGCTGATTGCCAGGGTTTGGAGGAAGCTATGGTCAATGGCTCCTGGTACGCTATCAGGCTGCCGCGGACTGTCGGCCATTTCTGCCCACGCATGCCGATCGCTCTTTCGGCGCCAATCGTCTCCTGGTTCTGGGCTCGGAGCCCTTCTTGACGATGCACTTGCAAAAGTTGGGCGTGTAGGCAGCACTGCCATGTAGATCCGCAGATCCGATGAATCAAAAAAAGTTAGGGTTTAGGGTTTGGAGTCTACGACACCCCAGGCTAGGATTTTGCTGGTCGGGTCATCTCCCGAAACCGCACGTAAACTTCAATCCCCCAACCCTATTAAAGCCCATGAGCCCTGGTCGAGTTATATGGATATCTCCCGAAACCGTACCTAAATTTCAACACCCCAACCCTATATATAAACAAAATAGAATCCCATGCCCGAAAGCCTAATTTAAAACCCTGCTCGAGCTATTTATATATCTCCCGAAGCCGTACCTAAATTTCAATCCCTCACCAGAAGAAAACCCGAAAGCCTAAATTGGAACCCTGGTCGAGCTATATATCGACCGAAACCTCACCTAAATCCAATCCCCCAACCCCTATACCAAACAAAATCCCCAAAGAAGCCTATGGGCCCATAAGGCGATGCAAATATTCCTTCGACTGCACGCAAATTCCCAACGCCTATATGAAAGAAATCTAGCACCTTTAATTATCAAACCCCATATTTGCCCGAAATTTTCCAGCCCTGCGCTTAAAACCTCTAGACCTATAGAGCCCTAATAGCCACCGAACCCAAAATACTTCATTTTGTGAAGCCTACAGCCCCAGCCCTATAAACAAAAAGTGCGAAGCCCTAAGCCCCAAAGGAGTTGGGCATGCCTGCAGGACTTTCCACGCGTCACGGCACCGAGACATGGGCGGAGGGCAAAAAACTTTCCAGCTAGGAGTTCAGGGCTTGAGGTTTTAGGGTTGAGATTTACGATTGTAGGGTCTGGGATTTAGGATTAGGGGTTTCCAATCACTGCACTGGCTAATGATATGGGTTTCAGGGCCCAGAAAATGTCACTTAGCAATGACAACTACCTGGGAGCAGAAAAGACCACACTTAGACACAAAACCGCTATGGCTAAAAGTGACACTCAGAACCCCTCTCTGGCAACAGGAAAGGTATATCCCCCTACAGTAGTCGCCCCTAAATATGGCGTGAGTCGGGCCTTAGTTAATATACCCACTATAATTCTTTCTGGTACCCACGGGGTTTAAGGCTTGTTAAAGGGATTGGCACCACCTGGGTTCGTGTTCGGGTCGTTGGGGTCCGGCATACCTTGAGCACGCGCACCCAGACCCGAAACCCATCCCCAAACTTCCCCTCGCGATTCGCAAGCCCTAAGACATGTGAACATGTGCACTGAACCAGCTAAGAACATCCACCCTTTTCATCCCTTTTCCCTAAACCTGAACTCTAAATCCAGCAGATTCAGAATAAGGGGATGTAGAGGTTTGGGCAAGCGGGACAAAGCGGATGGGATGTGTAAGTTTGCCTGACCCAATACGATATCCCAGACAGAAGACCTTCAGATCAACCTCCACCTGGCAGTCTGCCTGAACCTAACCCCCTACATACTCTTACGACTTCCTAATACCCGGCCCCCAGCAGGCAGTGTCCTTCACCGCATCTAATATGAAGAATCCAACGCAGTGCTCAGCTTCTGCATGTTGCAGTGGAAAGCTTCATGTCATGAACCTGGCAATCTGTTCTGCCCAAAACGCTTCAGCCGTAACCCCTCTAATCGTTAGGAACCCCGCGCACGAACCAGGCGAACCATCACTGCCACCGCTGCCACTGCCGCGACTGCCGCCACCGCCGCCGCCACCACCACTGCCGCGAGCGCCACCGCCGTCGCCACTATCCCCAGTTTGCACAAAGGGTCATGAGCCTGGGGTCGGGGATTGGGTTTAGAGGGAGTTAATTGAACCACTTAGGTTCCGGATAGCGCGAGTGATCCTTCCACAGGTTAACCTGCGGAAGCTTTGTTACGACCTTTTCCTTCCTTTCCAATGCAACATGCAGAAGCTGAGCACTGTGGCAGTCCGAATAACCCCTAAGTCTTAAGAACCCTACCTAACGCCATGAAAGGCGAATCCGCACTCCTAAGAACCCTGCCTCAAGCCATGTGAGGCGAGCCCTGACCCCTATCTAATGTGAGCCCTTACCCCTAGTCACCCCTCACTAATGACCCCTACCTAATGCCATTTAGGCGAACCCTGACCCCGACCCCTACCTAACGCTGCTTATGTAGGCGAGCCCTCACCCCTATCTAAATTCAAACCCTGGGCGCCTCATCCCGCGAGCGCGCCGTCGGCGTCGCCCACCGGCAGCAATGGGTTTAGGGTTTAGGGGTTTAGGGTTCAGGGTCTGGTAGGATTCGGTTTAGGGTCGCGGCTTAGGGGATATAAGGGTTTAGGAATTAGGGCTTAGGGGATAAAGGGGTTTCGGGCTTAGGGCTAGTACTATACGTAGTAGTAGTAGTAGTAGAAGAAGTAGTAGAAGAAGGTGTAGTAGTAGTAGTAGTAATAATAATAGTAGTACTAGTAGTAGTACTAGTGGTAGTAGTAGTAGTAGTAGTAGTAGTGCTAATAATAGCAAGAGTCTCTTGAGTCAAACGGCACCTGTGAAGGTCAGCTCCAACCCTCAGTGTGCACGGAAGAGACCCGCTGAATCCAGCGACTCGTCTTCTGCGCCTGCTGAGCATCGTCAATGTCCTTCCTGATGCGCGCCTCTTCTCTTTGCCGCGTGGCCGCCTTGCGCTCGCTCCGTTTCCTCTCCACCTCATGCTGTTGACGAAGCTTTTCGGTTGTAACGCGTTCCAGTTGGACCTTCAGCTCCGACCGCCTGCCCGCGCGACGGACCGATGACCGACAGACTGACTGACCGACTGACGGAGCGACCACCTTGCCCGACCCGATCCGACCTGACCCGACCGACCGACCGACCAAGCGACTGATCAGTTCAGGGAAGGAAAAAACACAAAAAACAAACGCCAAACACACAAAAAAACAACACACCAATAAACATATGCTTCCCCGAAACCCCTACTGCAATCACTGGTAAGCGCACAGATCCCACGTACCTTATTGCTATTCTACCTTCTTGCCACGGCACCCCAGCAGTTTAGAAAGCCTTGTAGGTTGCCTCTGCACACCTCGGATCCGTGCATCTTGTGGGTGGAATCGAAAAATTGAGATGATTACCTTCTTGTGGCATCTGTAGGGGCTGCTTCGGGATATTGAGGCTCATGTTGCAAAATGCCGTGTGCTTTGCGTTTGGGGTTTCAATGTTTAGCATGTAGGGGTTGCGGGGTTTTGGAGCTAATGTTTGGAGCTTAGGCTTGCGGGTTTAGGACTCATGGTTGGAGTTCTCAGGGAATTGAGAATAGTTGCTCTACAAGAGGATTGCAGAGGTTCCTGTAGGGGTTGAAGGCTAATGAGGCTACTGGTGTAGGTCCAAGCATTTGCTTGACGTGACAACTCGCGCAGCTGCAGGCACCGCATCCGAACACCCCAAGCCACCCAAAATCCTAATCCCCCATAAATTTCTAAGCCCTAAACTCTAACTTCTCCAAAAACTGACAAGCTCAGAATGTGTCCAAAACATCTCTTTCTCAACTCGTGGGTCTCTGGCCCTGGCCCCGAACTCAAAGCTAACAGGGGTCCTAGAGTTTAGCCTAAACCCTAAGCCCTAAACCTCTGAACCCTAAACCCTGAAACCCTAAACCTTCGACCTTGAACCTTTAGAGCCTTTGGTTTTATGTCTGAGGGCTGGCAGCTTCATGGCTCTTTCCAGCTGGCCATACATTTTCGGATAGCTATGCCCATTTTGCAGCTTAGGGGACTCAACCTTACTAAGAATCACTATAACTACAACTTCAACCTTAAATAGTAGCTTCCGTTTTCTTTTCCATTATCCCTATATAACCCCAATAGTGTAATCCTATAATAACCCCTATATTACCCCAATAATCCCTGTAGTTTCCATTTTCTTTTCCATTATGCCTATATAACCCCATCATAGCCCAAGGAGGAGCGGTATTCCTCACCTCCCTGTCAGCAAAGACTCAGCAACACCCCGACTTCCTTCTCATGGAGTTTGGAGCATAAACATCTATCTATGCATATGAGCTATAGTCTATACTCCTTAAAGGGGGTTATATGACGGATTACGATTATAGGGCTTACTAGGGGGGATACTAGGAGTTTAGACTATGGCTCATATAACCCCTATATAGTATATACCCATGTTCCCTACTAAGCCCCAGCAAGTACTAGAACAATCCCTAAACCCTAAGCCCCCCATTTCCTCTAA
>CAJNIZ010000292.1:67956-131195 GCA_905231905.1 Symbiodinium pilosum | reverse complement strand
TGACGCAAAAAGGATGCCCACTCGACCCTAAAAAGGATGCCCACTTGACCCCGCAAAAAAAATGCCCACTCGACCCCGCCCCCCACATTGCGGGTCAGGTGTAGGTCAGATCCAGGCAGCCGCAGAATGCCACGAAAGCATTCTTGCCATAGTTACAGCAGAGACTCCATTTGAGAACGGTTCCAACGACATCTGCATGGAAGTTGAAGCTCAAGAACCAGGTACTGTTCCTTGCAGCATGCAAGGATCTGGCCTTTGGCAAGCACCCGGCACCCTGCAAAAAAGCTGTTGTCTCAGTAATGACCCTAAGGTCCACTATGGAGCAAGGCGCAGGTACTCCAAGTGCGCATTCCTGGCTGTCATGTTGATGCCAAACACCATTCTTGCCATCAGAATCCTGGTGCTCTCCATCCATCAGATGTGGACTCTGCAGTACGGAGCACATGTTGCATATAAGCTACCACGCTGAGGCCCATTGTCTTCCTCAGCTCGTACCGCTATAAACTCGGGCAATTGCTCTCTTGGCCCGGGCGGTTGCCCTGTCATGTCAAAGTTAAGTTGGATCAAATTGCAGGGTAAGCCTCCGGGCAATCTGAGTGCAGTGGTGTCCAAAGATGTGCTTCCCCAAGCGAACACGCACATCGCCTCAAGCATGCCTAGAAACCGTTCAGATCTGGCAGAATCAAAGCTTTTACGCGCTTTGACACCTGGATTTCTTGTACTGGTTTAAAGGCTTTCAAAGCGAGACTCACAAGCTCTTGCCCGAGGTCTGGTAAGCAACCGCTGCGCAAACGCCTCCCTAGTTGCAGGAGGCTCGCCACCAACGTCCAAAATCGCATCCAGCTCCGCATCCATGAAAACGGTCACAGACTTCCTCAATTGGCCATACGTCGGTAGTGGCAAACGACAATAATTCACCAGAAGATGCATTCAGGGGGCCACGAAATCTTGATGCCTCCCGTCAAGAAGCCTGGATTGTTGCCAAAAGTGAAAACTTCTGTGCTTAGGGCTCTGCGACAACATTGATGAAGGGTGACGCGCTTGCTTGAATAGCTTGGAAGCAAGGCACTTGAATTCTTGATGTTGCCCTTGGCGTGGCCATTTAAAGCCTCAACCTTTCGACCAGCCAGGTGAGAGAAGGCCAGATGCTCATGGAAGCCAAATCAGAATCCCTCCGCAAAACAGTTCCTTGTGGTTGCAGTCGTCGTCGATTGTTGTATCAGGAAAATGCTCTTCAATGATCTTAGGCAACAAGGCCACTGATCCGCGGATGCTCACATGGCAGAAGCATGCCCGCACTCTGTCAAAACATTTCAAAACTCTGACAGGCCGCAATATCTCCAGGCTCAACAGTGATCGCTGCTTCTGATTGCTTGAAGAAGTCACCTTAAACATGCCCAGAACAAGCGCAAGTTCAAAGAGCAAGAACTTACTTGCAGGATCTTGCAGTAGTCAGCACTTTGCCTGCAACCCGAAGCAGTTCAACAAGGCATTGCCGAGACTCTCAGGCGAGGAATGAGTAGAGCGGTTGCCAACCTCATGTTTCTTTTCCTGTCGCACTGTACCATGCTACCGCCTGTAGGCAACATGACTGTCTCCAGACTGTCACGCGATGCAAATTGTCTTCACCCTGCATCATCACCCACACAGCATGCATGGCTCGGTGCAAGCCAAACACGGGCAGGAGGCAAGGCAGCTGCTGTCAACACCAACATTTGGCGCAGCCGCCAAATTTACTTGTACGACATCACCGGCTGCTAAGTGCACCGCCGAAACTACATCAACCACTGGTCACTTGCAGCAGTTGCTGTCTCCGCAGCATCAATATTTTCATTTAGAACTGACAAACGCCAAGCGTCTCTTCATGCGGACCGCTGGAGTTTAGCTTTCCGAACTGGTCCTCACCAGCGCGCATGCCGAGAAGCAGAGAGAGCACCACTCAAATTAGATTGGCCAGGGGACGTCTAGCTTAAACAAGCCTGTGCACAACAGGCTCGTCGCACCCCAGAAGAGAACAGAGCTTGCCAGGCCTTTTGCAGCAAGAACAATTCCGATCGAAAATTACTTTCACTCCCAGGCGTTTACGCCATCAAGTTACTGCTTTGCGTTTGCCTGACACACTGGCGAGTCTTTGTTTTAGCACATCAGAACCATCTATGCCTTTCAACCATGATATTGCTAGGCAAGGACACCGGCTGGTAGATCTAGAAACAAATGATTGCTCTCCTGGCCCACTCTTGAACTGGGCCCTTCTTGATAGGAAATGCCGTTTACCACACATCGTTTACTGACATGAACTCAGAGCTCAAGGAGTACAAAAGACTCTCAGCACAGCAAGATCCCAAGAGTAAAGCACTGCTTCGCGACGGCATGGTGAAGTCAAGGACCCCAAAGCAACACTGCCACGGCGACTGAACCGTGACATACTGCAACATGCCATGCTGCCCCAGTCTAGAAGCGGAATATTGTCGCGCGCGTATGTCTATGGAAGATTACGGATTGGCTGCAGCAAAGTTGCCTGTGTGAGCTCCAAAGATGTGACAGGGAAACAGCTGGCAACGGTCACATACAGGCCAAGTGCCTCTGATTTATGCGCAGAATGTCGTTTGTCGAAGCTTCAAGCTGTCGCTCTCCTCACCAGGCCTGCAAGACAAGCGAGGCCGCCATGGCGCCCAAAAAATCTAAAGCTTGAGCCGTTCCGCTCCATGACAAGGTCAACATGTGTGCAAAGTCTGAGCACGCTTCTCAGTTCCTGACATGGCCAACACTATCAACAGAATCGTTGCTGGAATGTGTTGTCCGCGTGGATATGCATTGAGGCATGCTCTGCGGCAATAACAATCAACAGTCTTGCGCACCACGGTTGGGCTGCTAGCGCTCAACACGCCGTTGAACGCAATGACAAACTTGCCCTCCTGACAAGTATTTCTTCACGTTGTTGCAGGACCTTTCCTAGCGGTCACACCATCCACTCGCGCCATGGCTCTGTTAGCGCTACATGGCAAGGTCCTCCCAAGTGTCATGCTGGAATCGTGAGGTGATCGGATGGTAGGAATTGAAGTGAGACCTCACTACATCGTGCAAATCCAAGGCGTTACGTATTGCATTGATTTGAAATGTACATCCGTTCTTCTGCTGATCTTATGCCCCAGTCCCAGACTGCGGCGCAACTCGCACCTCCGGTGGGTAGACCTCAGCGAACACATGAGGCCAAACCCATACCGCACCAATTACCAGTACCACAGGTAAGCATAAGCCGGGCGACACCATGAAGATCATCTTCTCCTCTTGATGCCCACTCCTTGTCACAGACTGGATGGAAAATGTCTTCCGGTCCATCCGTTGCAATAAGTTGTCAAGACAACTCCTCCAGGTCCTCAGATGCAAATTTTCGCGGATTATCCTTCACGCACATCTGCAATTGTTCTTAGACATCTCCAGTATCGTCCGATTCGTGGCAGGCGGCTCCCCGTCTTGGCTGGGCTCAAGGCAGTGATAGTCGCGTAGGCGCTATGTATCATGCTGGGCTTCACTTCATGTGTTCTTCGTGACAGCACCAGTACGCAGGATCAGCCATGTCTATTTACAAACAGCTAACTCCAATCATCTTGAGCAATCTTGGCTGGGTAAGAAGCCTGTCCAAGAGCTACAAGCTTCGTTAAGACATCCCTCCATGCCTTGAGGAACTGCCATGCAATGGCTGCATTCTCCCACCTGAGCTGGGTAGCTTCGGGCAGTCCGCCAAACTTATGGCTTTCGCATCTTTCAAACTCTGCTTCGTGAACAGGGTCAGGCCCAGGCCAGGGATGGTTGATCCACGGCGAATCGTCTTCACCTCGATGCATGAAGGCAGCTTCCATGCAAACACAAATGTCTGAGGCATGCTCAGTTGTTTCCTCCATCTTCTACCAGTTGGCACACCATCAATCAACAGTGTTTGCACGCCACGTGCATGCTTGTCAAACAGCGTGAAGGAAGCTCATGGAGACCGATCACTACAGTACTATGAGCACACTATTGACGGCGAGCATGGTAGCAGCCGGAAGTTGCTTTGAAAGTAGCGTTGAATTCATGTAACAAACAAGGCACGTGCCACTTGAGTTGCCCGACAACATCTGACGACCAAATCATGACTTCGTAGCTGCAGAACTGCCAAGCACCAGAAACACAGGGTTTGCAAACGTATCTGTCCAGCAGCTGATTGCATAATGTGAGCAACATAATGGAACCCATAGAACTTTCGTTCCTGTAATTCAATTTCTGCTTTTGTTGATGATAGCCAGCAAGCCGCACTCTCAGTCTAGGCGGTGAGCCAGAATCCAGCATCTGAAACGAGCAAATGGCTGAGTTGGACGCCCCACACTCTTTCCAAGAGTCGCCGGACCTAGGCGGGCGAGAGAGTCTTTTTGATGTAGCAAGGCATCTGCAAAGCCTCTCGTAGAACAGTGACATCCCCACACTGCTGAATTCAGCGTCCGACCCAGGGCGTCCCACGCACGAAGAAGATGCCCGTGTTGAGCATAGCACTATCTTCGCTGACGATCATTTGCACCTCTTGAAGGCAAGGCACGAGCAAGGGCTGACTGCTATGAATCGCACAGGACCTGCATGCGCACAGTAACTTGCGGAGCATCAATCCTTATTCAGCCATTGGTGGAAAACATTCCGGTTATTGGGCGCCTGCAAAAACAGAAAACAACTGCATGCCCTCGATTGAACCTTTGCCATTATTGTACCAACATATGCAATGCTTTTGCTGACACCAGCATTTTCTGCCGTTGCGAAAAAAACCGAGACACGATGCTGTTGATGCTGATGCTGGTAGTGATTATGATGAAGAAGATAATGCCCACAACGGCATTGCTAGAACAGCCACATAAACAAGACAATTATGATGACCCAGCCGATAGGCTAGTGTAGATTTTGGAAGCCAGAAGAGGATGGGTCCTCCTAGATGCTGGAGGAGGGGCGATGGACGAATGCTAAGATATGATGAAGACATAGGCTGAGGTTTGAGAAAAATGCCATGACGATGGTCAGGATTTGCTGACAAAAGTGAAACAACCTAGCCACAAAACAGTAGACTACCAGCCCAGCAAGATGATGCTAATCGCCATGCTACCGTGCAGGTTTGAACAGATGGAACTGGATCAGGATATTCATTTCCACATGCACGTTCAGAAAGTGCATGCTACCTGTACATGATCGACGCCTGAGGCTAAAAAAAGTTGCTGAGTCATGATAAGCTACAGAAATAAGCAAACTACATATGGCACAACGAGGCGACAAGACCATGCCAGAGGAAGGCCTCAGGATCAAGGCTGAGCCCACCTGGCTGACAGAAGCAATGTTTCAAGCATGGCCACAGGCACACAAAGATGATTCATCTTTGAGGTTCTTGCCGTTCTCGGCTTCCACACCAGCGTAGGTGAAAAGGATGCTCTCCAGCGTGATGCTGGCATGCACGGTCTGATTCTGTCTGTGACGATTCACTTTGTAAATGCCCGCCGACCTGTAGAGGCGCGTTGAAGGACCAGAGACGACAAAAAAATCTGAAGCCTCTTTCTGAACCCGAAAAAGCATGCGAGTGGTAGTGGAGTGGTTTTCCTGGAGGGGCTCGTGCAAAAAGGCTTGCTCAGCTGACTCGGAAACCATTGTCTGAGTCCCCCAGCAGACTTTGATTCTGCCAAACAAGGGATTCCTTCCTCCGAATGCCGCCATGCCAGCACATGCATGGCGTCGTTCGCGGATGCATGGCTTTTTTGGTTGCTTGGATGGGGCTTTCAGGGCACCAATGAGGAGACTGGAGAAGCATCGACGCACTTCAAGCTCCCAACGCTACTGCTGCAGTTTGCTTTGGCGTGCCCGGGAAGCTTTGAGGTTTACGTGCCGCAGCCTCTGCAACGCCGCAAGCACATGCATAGCCCCACGGCCTGTCTTAAGAAATTCGCAGCATTGCTGCCCGCACTGACAGGGAAGAATCTGGCTAGAGGCGGCTTCCATACAATGCTGCCGTGCTGCATGCGCTCCACAGCAACGGATGGGGTGGAGGATGTCCGGATGATGAGAGACGCGGTTTTTGTGCACACTCGCAAGGACACGTTATGCCATGGTCTTGGAATCGGCAGTCCGATGAAGACCAAATAAAATGTCCTGTACTAGATCTCACGAAGCTGTAGCAACGCCCATTGACACCAGGGTGCGCTCTTGCTGGCTGGTCATTGAAGGGTGCGCGGACGGTCGGCTGACTGTGAGTGGCTCTCGAGGCTAGCTTCACTCCAATGCAATCTTATGCAATGACAGCTGCCCCGTTTCATGGGCGACGGCATGAGCTACAAGTCTGTAAGTCGCTGTCCACTCAGACCTAGCCTCATGTTCATGAAGTAGGTGTCGCAGTCCGCCCACACCACCTTTCAGACTCTGGTACTCATGTCCCTTGAAGTCTGCCCTTGACTGCTCGGTCATATGGCCTAGACTCCTAGACACTTCATGTCAAGCTCATGTATGTCAGCCACGACATGGCCAGACAACAGTACAGCCACCCGGCATCAAGCCAACCAAATGTTGCGTGACCGCATGACAGTCAGTGCCAGGTCTGGTGGTCAGCATATTGCCGCTGTATGTGTCTGCTAAACCCTTGTTGTGATTTGCTCGCACTTTCCGACAACTACCGTCAACTCATCAGCTCTTGCAGCCGGACCTGTACCCCTCCCTGCATCGCTTTGCTTGGGGCAAGAAACCACTGAAGCCTAGGGCAAACACCCAGTCCCAACTCGCAGACTTGACCTCCTTCTCCATAAGCCTGCCAGGACGCATCGGGGAAAGAATGGGTGACACCATGCATCCATCCGCAGCCGAAGCTAAGTTCAGCCAGGATGCTTGATCTTGCCCCAGGCCGGTGGCCTGAAGCGCACACTGACCAAAGCTAGTCCAGCTTGTCTGTGAAAAATGACGGGCCACGTTATCCTACTCTTCCTACACCTACCCACGCACGGCTTGTCTAATGTCACTGTGCGGTTTGACGATCGCTGCAACAGGTCACGAAAACGCGCAGTATCCATGCAGAAGGCAATTGGACATTTGCCTTGCTGAGTCGATGCGATTCGTCTCTGGCAGATACCTGAAAATAGAAAAGGCTTGTATGTTGCTTCAGGGCCCGTTCATACAGCTGCAAACTGAGTTGCGTTCAGACAGAGCTTCTAACACAGCATAACCCTTCGTATTCTGAGGCCATCACACATGTGGACATCTGAAATTAGAGCAGATGCAGCACACTAAAGCGATTCTCTCTTGAGTGGCAAACTGAAATTGAAACCTATTGCTCACCTGTTCCAATCAGCTACTTTTGGATCCGCAGTTGAAGGCTGCGACTGGGCCTCTACTTTGAGAGGCCCTAGATAGCACTTAGCATCTCAGCACCTGAGATCATCAGAAAACACACGTAGCTTGCAAGATACTTGCTACACGCTCACTGGCTCTGAAATTCACCGAGTAGCAGTTGCCCACGCTGTTCAAATACACGAAGACATCAGTGCCATACCTTAGAAGCTTTGATCCCTGATTGCAGCTGATGGCTTCCCGTTCAAGTTCTATCAAGCCCAAGAAGCCTTGGGAGCGTCTGCAGCTTCAAACGGCCTCCCGGTATGTGAGAAATCGCCAGGGCTTTCACGCTGGGCTAAATCTGATTTCACGGGCGTGGGAGGGCGAAGCCCGGGTCTTGGTGTGGGCTGACAATGGGCTGACAATGATGAAAGGTACTGCAAGGCCTGCCGCGCCTGCAAGCGCGTGAATTTTGATACAACCACGGTCGAGAGATAAGCGCATTGGAACAGGGCGCTGCCAGCAAGATGCAAGGCTTTTGCAGGTGAAGGGAAGCCTCGCTCCTTGGAACAGGCGGCCCGCTTCAGGCTCTTCTCTTTGATGGGAGAGGCCTGCTTTTAAAAAAAGACCATGGGACCGCATGAGAGTCTGGCAGAATCCTGCAAAGCCAAACAAAAATCTGCCAGTCCTGGCAAGGCAAGCCAGGAAACCCAGAGAGAAGATGTGCAAGAACGCAAGGGTAAATGTATCCCGCGGGTGGGGGCCCGTAGATAACCAACCCAGTCAGGAAGGTACTGCTGACAGTCACAGGAACTGAGCATGTTGGGGTCGCGATCCTGGCACTGGTAGTATGTGGTCGTCGTTTGGGTCCCCCATACACCCGTTGCATATCGAAAGTGGCGATCCTGGCAGCTGTAGTCGTTTTGGACCCCGGGTCCTTGCAGGTGAGAGGAAGTCCTGAGAAGAACAGGCCTTAAAGAGAGGCGTTAGAGAAGTTCGGTTGCAAGAGCGGCTGAGGTCTGACTACATTCGGAGGACGTGGTCCCTGCCAGGTCCTCCCTAAAGAAACCGGAGTGTACTCGCGGCACTGTCGCCGTTCGGCAAGTGGCTATGCATGTGTCCGTTCTGCATCAACTCATGCTGTTCATCTTGACATCTCCATAGCTTTGGTACGATCATTCCTGACTCACAAGATCCCCCCTGAGCACATACGCCCGGCCCCGCTGAATACAACAGTCTTGGTCAAGTATGCTGTATAGACAGACAAAGATATGTGGACACGTGACAGAGACATGAGGAGTCAGACCACATCCACAGATCTCGACAACTATCTCGACCCTACTCAACCATCTCGACCCGACCCGTCCAAACAGTCCGCGGCGCTCGCCGACGCTACGTAGACAGTTTGCAGGCACTTTGCGAACAACTTCCAATACTTCACAGACACAATGGGTAACCCCACAAATCCCAACCTCTAAGCAGAAGCCCTTCTGCTATGCAATCAGGGACAACAATGCTAGCTCTGTCGAGAGGTTGAGAGGCAGCTCCAGACATGCGCTGGTCTATAAAATTGAAATTAACACATGGCAAAACCCACAGGCAGTATTTATCAGCCTCCAACAAAAATATGCTATGCACCAAACCATTCTCTCCAGCGGCGCTGCCCCCGTGCCCAGGTCATGCCTCGTCAGACCCCCTTGCTACGCTCCAAGCTAAGCCAAGTCTCCGAAAGACTCAAGCCGAGCTTATACTCAAAGGGAAGACCAGAACAGCAATTCCTGAGGATCCCCTAGGATGGTGATGATATGCTAGCTCTTTCAGTCCGTGAAATACACACTCCGGAGACTGCACGTAAGTGCCAAGTGGGGCCAAGGCAGGATGCTGGGGATTTCAGCCTCATGGCTGATTCTTTCTGTTCTGTGCTTGAAGCCCAGGAAGGCAATGCAGAATTTCTGACATATGGGACTTGGCCGGGGGAAATCTGTACGGGGACCTGTACTGTAACTGAATAGAGGGAAATCCCCGTGTATGTTTCCCCCCTAGCTCTTCGTTTAACCACAAGGCAGGCCTCCCAGGTATTCTGCGTAGAGCCGGCTCAGCGGCAGCCCGCAGCCCAGCCCTGCAAGAGGCGACCTGTCAGGGAGATCGCAAAGCTGACACTTTGAGCGGCCATTGATGGCCATTGGCCTATTCGTAGCTGGTTTTCACATTCATGCGGCTACGTCACATCGGTTTCCATGCCTCCGCATTTCCTAAAAAAGCATCGCCAACTCAAGGAGCAAGCTGACGCTTGCCACCGCTTCGTGGGAGAAAAGCTTCTTCACTGGCAGACTCCAGCCTGAGCAGTATCCGGTGCTCCTGGGATGTGTCTTCATCCTGGTCCAGAAGACCTGGGGAGATCCCACTCTTACCCCTGCTTCTCAATCAAGTCCGCCTTGATCCCTCCACGGCCCATGTCTATGAGTACATCAGAACTCTCTCTGCCATTACAAGGGAGCGCAGACGAGGTGCTATGCCCAGGCTGCATTGACATTTCAACGTGGCGGAGCCTCGTAGGAGCATCCACCGATTCCCTGCCAACGCAAAGCTGCAACAGATTCTGAGCACAAGCAGCTCTGGCGCTCCCTGTTGCGCTGCATCTAGACATTCCACAAGCTGGCGTGCCTGACTACATGACAAAGCTATGCAATCAATGCCGTGCAGTTGCAGCCCGACTCTTCTGCGCTAGTAGTCCAATGTGGGCACAGTGAGATCCCCTATCTCGTGCTCGCTCAACTATCAGAATGCCTTGTGATGGGAACATCCTGGGGCTGCGCTGTGGTGTAGAGGTATGACCAGACACGCGGAAGTCTGTCCACCGGAATACCACCTCAACATGCTGATCCAATCTTCTCAGGGAATCTTGTTGAGCGCAAAATGCGGCACTGAAGTTGCAGAAAGCATGCTTGTGCTGTCAGGTCAGCTCTGCTAGAGCATCCAAAGTTTGGGAGACCCTAAAGTAAGCTCTCCTGAACCGCCTGAAATGAATTTCTAACACGAAGGCTCTTGCACAAAACAAGCATGCTAGCATGCTTACCCTTTGCATGCATGCTCTCCCTTCCCATAACTAACATGTCTGGTTATGCTCGAATGGAGGCAATGGTAAAGTGGGCACGGCCAGGTCTCTTGCGTGATTGCTGATGCTTTTGCGATCGGAGGCCTCCTGTGTCGGAGATCCGGACGCTGGTGATTCCACGTCCAGTGCACACCTCAGAGTTCCCGCTCCAGCTGTGCCACTGCTGTGCCACTTGCCTGTGAGCCAGCATATGCTAGCTGCTATGCTAGCTGCTATGCTGCTAGTACTCGGGCCCCCAGCAACCAAGGTGACTGGCACCATCTCAGCGCTCCCGGTGAAGGAATGCTGCTCCACTGTTGCCCGGACGGCATTTTTTAGCAACTCCGACAAAATGTAGAACATGTAGCGCGGCACAAATGTGAATGGCACCTTGGGGACTTTCTCCTTTGATTATTTTGTGGCCCCCATGCCCAAAAAAATCAGCACCAGATGAAAGCTGCCATGGTCCAGCGCTTCCATTCCCAAGACAAGCTGCAGCTCCGGCATCGGTTACGATAATTTTTGGAGCGGATCCATACCACTCGTGGCATAGATTTTGAATCACGTTCGCAGCATGCTCGGCAATCTTCAGAGGATCACCTGCACTCTGCTAGGAGTTCAATGTAGCGATCAATGTAGCTTCACCCGTTGCCAGATCTTGACAGGGCACACTTGGTGCTGATGAAGCTTTGGTAAGGGTCGAAACTCGCGTCAGCCTCACCTTAGCACATCTGCGACCGCCATCTGCTATCAGAGAATTCTCTACGCTGAGCTAGAATGCGTCGTGATACCAACCGGCCGAGTCTCTGCCCTGCGACGCATCATTCGCAATCTCAAGGAATTGTGAGATGAGCAAATTTGTTGATATTCGAAGTTTGAAAAATTGATCAAGCCTTACACTGTTCAGGTCATCAGCATCAAATACAGAGCGCAGAACACAACTTCCGTCAAGATACTTTCGACAAGTCCAGTAGGACATGCACGCGAACGCACCGCTTCAGATTTCAGACAGGCGGTTGCTGACAGAACTGCAGTGTTGCACAAATCGCTAGTGTGTTTAAGCAGAGAAACCAATCGTTGATCTGATTCTCAGTCAGCTGTTCCTGCTGCAAGTACTCCTGAATGAATTTAGGCGGGATTCCAAAAGCCCATGTAAGCAAGGCTGACAACTTACCAAAACATCCGGCAGTCCTTGAAACCCTGAACAAGCAAGTTTGTTCGAGTATGGCGCCGTTTGATCTTTGCCAAGGTCAACCTTGCAACCAGAAGGAGGATGATCAAAAACAGCAGCAAGATGAAGATCACTGAATGCACTGCATGCCACAGGCCCAGATCCCATGCTCTGCAAGGTCTGCCTGAGCCCTGATTCCGACAATCCGTCTGCACTGCAGAGTCGCAGCTCCTGAGCACATGACAAAAACAGCAACTGGACACCCGGTTTGCCATCTTGCCTTGAAGGACTTGATGTACATCTCGCGAACGTGCCTCGCACATCTGCCCACGAAGGCTGAATGATGAAACGTTGCCCCGCCTGATGCCCTGTTTGCCCTGCCATTCGGGCAACGCCTTCAGCAGGCCCATGAGGATTGATGGCACAGAGAATCACGTCCCGCCATGCAATGTCTACCCGAGTAGTGCAATGACAGTAAACGCAATGCCTCCAACATTGAGATTCGCCTTGCATATCGAACAGGGAGTTCCTGTCCAAGGATTCCAGTCACTTCTGCACAGATCAACCCAAGGAGCTACAAACGCCGCCTCGTTCAGAAGAGCAGCAAGGGTTTCAGGTGTTTGTCCAAGGTCCATCATGTCGCGCACTGACAGACTGCGAGCCTGAACATTTTCGCATCGCGTTTTTCCGAAGTCGCAGCATGTCAATGTTGGCACTCAAGTCTGTTGGTGAGGAGCTCCGCTGAAACTTCATTCAACATTCAGGACTTGCCTCTTGCATTGCCATGGTGGTGATCTCTGCCTCCAGCAACTGATCAAGACGGCCTTCGCCTCAGATATCCACAACATCAGTTTCTCGCGTCGGGCAATCCGGACCCCTGTAACAACCCACTGAATCACCCACACACGCCCGCACTAGCGAGTTGTTTAGTGTGGGGTTTGGGGTTGTCAAGGGCTTGGGGTTGTTTAGGGTTTAGGGCTTAGGCTTGCTTAGAGCTTCGAGCTCTTCAGGGTTTAGGGCTCGGGGTTGTTTAGGGTTTAGTTAGCGCTGTAGAGGGTTGGGGGCAGTTTAGATTTGGGGCTTGGGATTTGGGGGGGTTTGTAGTATTTGGCGTGGCTGGGGTTTGTAAGGCTTGCAGCAGTTCGACGTTTAGGGTTCGCCGCGCTCTGGGGTTGTTCAGGCAAGTTTCGGGTGCAGAGCTGTTTCGGGTCTAGGGTGTAGGGGCTGTTTTGGGCTTAAGGCTTGGGGTTGCTTAGGACCATTTACGGCTTGTCCTTTTTCATGACTCATCTTATTACTGGCAGGCCCGAGCTTTGTTGACAAGCTCAGCCTTCTGCGACTCACTGCCTTGGCATGAAAACCTCCACAAAAAACTGACGGTAAATACCGCGGACGTGGTTGTTTCTCCTGTCAGCTTGCTGGATGTTCACTGTGCGAATGCAACCCTTCCCTCAGAAATCACTCAGCGAACTGTCATGCAGGGCAAAGCATTTAATTCGCCTGTTGCATTTGCAAGCAAAAGCGATATAAAGGCATGAGAGTAAATTTTGCATACCCCTAATGGGGTAGCTCAGCCATAGTTTAACCTATGTGTGATGAAAACTGAAGATGAACTTGAAGTGTGTAATTTGCAGAAAGCCCTTCCATGCGTATTAACAAACTTGGTCAAAAACAAGCAAAAAAAAAAAAAAAAAAAANNAAAAAAAAAAAAAAAACAAATCAGCAGATAAACAAAAGCATGATCATAGCTGCAAATTTGAGAAAAGCTGTCGTTTAACTTACAACAGGTCCATGCCAACCCAAGATGCATGTTCATTCAAATGATTTTTGTTGTAGTATCAACCTTGAAGTAAAAATCGAGGCCACTGCAAACAAATACATCAGAGTCAGGCCAAATACGCCCGAGTCGGCCCAAAGTTTTAGGTAACGATCAGCTACGCCCGAAAACCCCGATACGCCCGGATGACGCCCACGTCGGCCAAGTACGCCTCAATGTTTCCAAGCACACCTCAATCCCGGATAAGCGCGAAAACACCCAACAACAGAGGCAGCATTATTGTGAAAGGATCATATCAGGGGGAGCACTTACTTTCAGCGCCATAATGGCTTTCCAGGCTCAATCCCCTCTCTCTGCCCTGAAAGATGGTGCTGCATGTGCTGCATAGGCTGAGAAATTGTGCCCGTTGAGGAGTCCGCTCCCTCCTTGCGGCTTCTTCAACCCTTCCAGCTTGCCATGTCATGCGAAGGGTAACAGGCGTCCCTTCTCCCGCAACGATGTCAAACTTGGCTTTGTCCGCTGTAGCTCCCTATGTGCAATTGTTTCCGGGGTCGTTCCACGTCTTTGAAGCTCGGTGCGCATGGGCCAGTCATCCCAAGCCTGCGCATGTGACGCGTGCTTCTTCTCCCCTTGTCGCTCAAAAAGTTGCGCCCCTTGGGCCTAATTTTTTTCGACTTCATCTCATTGTCAGTGCTTGATCAGCCAGCTGTTGTTTTGACTCCTTGGTTAGCCTCTTCCTCCCTTTCCCGGTCTTGCTTCTCCTCCTCTGTTAGACTTCAGCCCTTGTGTGACAGCTTTCTCTCTCCGGAGCCATCCATTGCTGCATTTGGCTTCGTCCCTTCTTTTCCAAGCTGTGCCCTTGGTAAAGAGCTCCAAAAGAGAAATCACACCCGACTGCTCCGTAGTTGTGGGCCGGCAGGGCCGACGGAGGAGACGAGCCCACGCAAGTAAAGTACCCTTTCTAGGCGATTTCCTTTCTAGGCGATTTCACATCTTGCCCAACGTGCGTCCCTTCAAGCACTGAACGTTCCTCTTGATGGATTGTCAACGTCGGAGTTCCCAAGGAAGACTCCTCTGCCATCATGGAAGGGACCAGGCGCCCACCGCATCTTGGCCCACTTCCTGTCGCAGTCCGTCTGCAGCTTGTTTGCAGTGGCGTCTGCTGCAGCGTTGCCACTATATAGCTGCTTCCACAGCCTGTGCTGATGTGCTCGGCCGCGCATGGCCATACGTCCAATAGCTGCGCAATACCTGTGAGGGAGGCAACCGCACCTCAACCTCCACTCGCACATGCTGTTTTTGCTTCGGCACCTCAGCCAAGTTGTTGGTAAGTTCCTGGAGGCTAGTCCCAGCTGATGACGATCTAGCTTCGGCACGTTTGACATATATGGATCTTTGCATGAGAGCAGTGCTCTGTGAGACTCCTATCCTCGGAAGCTTCCATCCTCTTCACGTCCTGCATCACTTTTACTTCCACTTCCTTCTCATCTTGCTCTTTTTACTTGAGGAAGCCTTCTCTCAAGAACTGCCGCTGCTTCGGTGCTCCGTCAGAGCGAGGGGGTGATTCAGGTTGCAGACACCTGCCCTGCCGAAAACAGCCACTAACGTTCACAGGCGTCCAACGCTTTGACATCTTACGACTCCTTGATCCTCTTCGAGCTCAGCATGCTCTTGGATTCGGGATTGTTTAGGGTTGGGGGTTTGGCGCTGTTCAGGGTTCAGGGCTTGGGATTGTTTAGGATTTTGGTTTGGGTTGTTCAGGGTTTTCGGTTAGGGGTTGTTAAGGGTTTGAGGTTGGTGCTGTTCAGAGCTCAGGCGTTTGGGCTTTTGGGGGTTTGGGGTTGTTTAGGGTTTACAGCTTGGTTTTGTTTAAGGTTTTTGTTTGGGTCTGCGCTTGTTTTGGGCTTAATGTTTGAGGTTGTTTAGGTTGTTCAGACTTCAGGGTTTGGGGTTGCTTCGGGACGATGACAGACAGACCCAGACCTGGACATCGGACAGCCCAGATTTGGACCTTGATCGCCTTCACCCGAACCTGGACACCAATCACCCGGACACAGACCTTACCGACCACCGCAACCACCCAGATCCGGATCCGAACTCACGAAAGAACCCACAACATCTGCGACCACAGGATCTCAGGGCCCGGCTAATGGCCACGTTGTTCCGTGGTCTCAGAAGGCCCAGGGCATAGCTCCGTCGGCTGAAGCCTGGGGCTGCAAGTCCGTTCCAGCATCAGGCAAGGCCAGCTCCGCGCAGTTCCAACCAAAGCTGACCCTTCAGCGGAATTGCGTCGAGGGGCGCCACAAGCTGCGGCTGCACAGCTTCGCAGCCATAGCGGAAAAGCGGCGCTTCGGAATGTTGAACATGTTGAGATGAAGCATACAAGGGCTCTACGCTCATGGGGTGTAGGGGTTTAAACTTTAGGCCAAATCCGATCAATGTTGCGACTTTCTGCTCTCCAGCGTAGTACTTATGCACTACACCGTTTGGATTGCCCTCGCTGATGTTTATCAAATGGCCCCTTGTGGCACACGTCTTGGCAAGGAGGGACACCTAGCCCAAGCAAAGCTGCAACACAATTTCTTGACAAGCCGAGCTAATTGTGACGCGTGACGCATCCTGACCACTCTTCGCATTCTACCGGACCAACAAGGAACATAGCAAGACTGTGCAAGATTACAAGGCAGGGCACGTGTAGCCGTGCTTGGCCGCATACGTACCTCTGCACCCAGGAGTGCACAGCTGAAGCCGTCAGCGAAAGCCACCCTACCTTGGTTTGAAGCGGAAAAGCGTGGCAAAGGATGATCTGGCGGATAGGCCTCGAAACAATGACGCAAGAGCTTTGGCAGCAAAGACTGCTCAAACTCAACTTCCCAAACTCAACTTCCCGCGCATGCATGCATTTTTTGCGTTTCATGGCACTCGACAAGTCACACTGCCTGCAAGCATCGTTTCTGTACAAGGTCCCAACCAGTGGTCCATGTACCAACAAGGCTTGACCCCTCTAGCCAGGATTTGGCCACAGGGCGCCACGGTGCTAAGCAGCTAGTCCCAGCTTCGCATGCCGCGTGGACTTCGCGGCCTCTGAGCAGGAGACCTGCAGACATGTGCCCATACTGAAGATACCGTATACCGAACCTCTGAAGCAAAAAGTCTGACTATCTACTAGGACTCCGCGCCAAGAGCGCGACCGGCTGGAGCGTCGTCTCCTCGGACTGGGCCGGCGACTGTCCTCATTTCAGGCACCACTCTCCTCCTCCTCGTTATCAAACGAACACAGCAGTTCTGCACATGTCAAAGCAAAGTCTTTCGCAGGCATCAGCCAAGTTGCAGAGCGTGAGCGGCCTCGACCACGGCGATCCATGTCGTTACCTACGTCACATGCCAGTAAGGGCTGCAAGAATCAGTCCCCGTTTCAAGTATTTTGGCCAAGTGCAGTGCAGAAGAGCTCTACTGCAGGAAACTATACTAAATCTTGCGAGGGGGTGCTGGGGATGCACCCCTCCGAGGGGTGTTCAACAGAAAGCCGCATTCTGCAACCATGATTGTCCTGGTTGGTTGAATCGCTCTTTGTCAGAATTGGGTTCAAGAAAAGTTGAGCCCTTCCATCCGGAAATGGTATTGCCGCAGACCAGCCAAACGCAGCCCATTGTTGGGGAGTCTGGATGCAACAGTCCTTTCATGTCTTCACCTCACCCCCCTTGAGAATTCATTGTGCTCCCTGCAGTTCAGTTCTGCTTCAGAGCTTGAGAGCCCTAGGCAACTCAATCTTAGCAGAGCCACAGCAACCGTCAAATCCGTAAAGCTTACCATGCGGCTATGAGATCCTAGCTACATGGGCCCAGGCAGCCGGGCCCTAGCCCTACTTGCAAAAAGGTCCGTCTTCGTCTTACTGAGTACTTGTATCCGGGAATGCATCCAGACTTACACAGCTGATAAAATCCTTGGGGGGTCGAGGAATCAAATGCCACATTTGGAATTCCACCTTTGACTGATTACCGGCACCCCAGCCTGAAACCTCAACTCCCAACCCTGCAAAGAAGATGTTGCGCAATACTCAGCCATCGGCGCAGCTTCTCGTCAATCATCTCATTGACAAGTCCTGTAGTGGTTCTCCCCCAGGCCATAGAGACAAACTTCCGTCCGCTAACTGGCTCAGCAACTTGACTCTGAAACAAGGCGCGTTCTGCGTGCCGGCGCCCTCCGATGCCAGTCTTCGTGCCGGCATAGGTGCTGAAGATGAGCAACCTCAAAGGCTCTCGAAGAAGTGATTTGCACATTTGCTGCAGCTGCCTGGGCCTACTATATGCATGGAATAGAATATAGCAGATTGAAAAGCGAGATGGGAGCCTCTCATCACCTCGCGAATCCAGGGCCATGAACATGAAGGTGCCAGTCTCCTGCTTGCAGTAAGAGGTTGATGATATGAGCCGCCATGCGCAGCGGTCCAGAAGCTGAACATGTGATTGCACAACGATTGCGCAGCACTCGACCTAACTTCTCAGGCCGACGGTGCATAATGTGTTTCACGCAATCCACATATGGTCTGGCTTGCTTTGTTCCAGTCTCCTGCTCCATGCGCCGAAGTTCACTTCCGCGATTACCTTCAGGAGATGGACAGTCGGACACCAGCTTTCAAGGAAGCGCCCCTGCGATGTGTGGGCCAACGAGACATGTGTGCATCATGACACTTGCAATCAGCACGAAAAGCAGCTTCTCGATGTGACCAAAAAAGCGTGGACAGCGCCACAAGCATAAGGCCCAAGTATTGCCAAGCTTGCAAGCCGAGCTTACGTAGAACAGGGGCCTGTGACCCAGCCTTTGCAGCTGTCTGGGATTTTGACCTTTCCAAAGCGGAAATGACAGCTCTGCACTCACAAGCTGAAAGCAATTTCATGACTATGCAAGAAAACTCAGTAAGCTTGAAGGTGCCTCCGTGACATCGTCACGCCGTGTCAAATCCTGGTGTCTCCACATTAATCACAATGCCTCAGCCAGCCTCCGCTACCATGACTAACTCTTTGCCCTGCACACTTCTTTGGTTAAGGATAACGAAAACCTTCTCGCAAGTGGAGTCGGACGCAAAACCTTCTCAGCCACATCCAGTCCGTTATGGTGACGGAGCCCCGCCGCTGTTGAAGAAGCCAGTTCACCTCAGTTTCCGATGCTTGTGGTCAAACGTCATTTTGCTCTTGGAAAACTGCCAACTGCCTGCTAATATACCTGAAGGTTCAACAGTGCCTGGCAAGCGACAAATTCACGACATCTTCTGCGTTCTTTGAGCGTGCCAGCTATGAAGGCCTCGTTTGCTGAACTGTTGCAAGCTGTACCACGATTCTGGGTGAGCTGTCATACCGATCTGACAAGATGCAACGTGCCCAACGTACTGCAGAATAGCTCCAGAGGCAAGTTCAAGCTTCTTTCTCGTTGCACCATCTTTGCCTGGAGCTGCACGCCAGTGTCACTTACAGCTGGATGTCAGCGCTGTACCCAAGAACAGCTTTATTGCCAAACCAGTAGCCCAGCGCGTAACCTCGGATTAGCAACAAGCATGCCTTCAAACGATCCACCAAAAATGTTGATCTTTCTGGCTAGGCACTGAGTTCATCATCGCGAAACAACATGCGATCAGTATCGAAACCTCTTCTTTCTGACATCTTTTCACGGATGCCTGGCAACATGTCCATGTGAAGTTGCCCTACCTTGGAGTCTCAAGTACATGCACAAGTTGCACAATGCCTCGAGTAAAGAATCCAGGGCTCTTCGTTTCGATCCCTCAGCTCCGACATATGCCTACTCACACTTGAGGAGTCGGCCTGCTCGAGTTTGGGCAAGTCTCCACTCATTACCTTGAGCTCCGATCCGCGACCTTAGCTTAACTTGGTTGGCACCGAGAATCTTGCCGTATGGAGCGATAAGCTTGGGCCTGTGGAGGATCATATGCTTGAGGCAGCCTTTTCTCTTGCTGACGAGCTTCGCGGCCGCTGGGGTCCTGGGTCCGACCCAAACAGGTCTCATTAATCATTAGGCTTCCAGCAGTCTCTTTCACGTTCTGAGACCCGGGCCGAAGATGGCAAGCCTCTCTGTGCCACCTCCTCGACTACCACGCGCACCATCCTCACCTAGCTGCACATGGTCCGAAGCATTCCCAAACTCAAGTGCAGCCTGCAGCTGCAAAGAAATCATCTTCGATGAAAGCAATTCACTCAACTCCACAAAACACCGCCCCAACCTTGAGATCGCTTGCAGTCAGTGGCTCAGATTCTGGCTGGCGGTTCTGGCTAGGCTGTCGTCGTCTGTACTTACAACACTGATTGGTCCAAGCAGCTCATGAAGAACATTAGCGTTCCCCACTCCTGGAGCAGCATGTTTGACGGAATCATGGACAACCTCGCATGCCTCTCCTCCTCCATAAGGCCGAGTGTTGCCCGCCGATTGCCTTGCATGCACCATGACTGCAAAGATGATGATTACTCAAACCTGTACTGGTGGCCGTCAGCATCGGTACTAGAGCAATTCTCTTGCCATCTGACAGTGGTTGCTGGCAAACACACATACATAGTGCTGGCTCGGTACCTGTAATGTACCCAATACAATCACCTGCAGCAAGAATTGGTTGCTTCCAATAAAAAGCTGCTGACATTTTCAGAGACCAGGCTGCTCTCAATGCATCCAAGCATCTGGGTATGTCAACCACGGTGCAATCCTCGCGATCTTCCCAGCCAGCCACATACACGGGGCCTTCGAGCTGTTGAAAGAGCCACTTCATGTACCTCAGATCTGAGTGCCCGTGGCCATGTATTGACAGCGTTAGCATCTTCGTGGCCTCCCTTGATTGCACAGGAGGGGCTCGCGAACTCTACAGCGCTCTGACTTAGTGCCCGAAACAACCGCCACCATGCCCACCTTGGCAATTCTTGAGATGCTCAGGTACAATCCGTGCAGTGTCAGACTATACAGGTGGCACATACTTGGCTGGGGACGTATTGGACGATAGCTCCAGAAGAGCGCTCCAATTTCTTCCTCTGCAGATATGAGATGAGAAGTGGAAGCTGAAGCCAACTGGCATTGGATGTGCCGCCACTAGCCAGCACCGTCTTGTCCTTGTGCCACCCTGCTTGCCCAAGGCATACGAGATCTCACCTTCGTCTCGAAATGTCATCGTGTCCTGACAGTTTTCTTCATTGCGCTCACGCAAAACGTGACCCCAGTGTCACAATATAGTTGCAGGCGAAGTGCAGTTCCCCAAGTGGATGTCGGATCCTGTTTGATGTTGGGGTTTGTGGGAGGTACAACCCTGTTGGGCCAAGGCAGAAACTTGCAGCTTGCCTGCCTTGTACTTGTCACGGCTGATGATCTTGGCACTTGTGCATAGACTGCTTTCCAATTTTTTTACGCGGATCCTATGATGTGAGTGTGCTCCTGCCCTGCCCATAGCTATAGGACTCCCAACATTTTGGCATGGAAGCTAGAAGGATTAGCGATGCGGGGGTTGCTGGCTCCAAGGCCTTGATTCGTGTTCTCCATCTTCCCAAACCAGACGCAGTTTCATGCTCTCTGAAGTTTCGTTGTGATTGGACCTGCATCCGTGCCTAGCCGCCTCGTTACCGCCCTCACTCCGGCAAATCTTGCTGTGAGTAAGATCAGGCGGGTAACGGAGGCTCATTTTCATCTGCTTTGATGAAACTGTGTTTAAGCTGGTCTCACATGTCTTGGGCAGGAATCATCTGCATCAGGGTCCAAGCCCGGAGCCTGATGTCAAAACAGGCGTACTTTCTCTCTTCGTGTTGAGCCACACGTGCAAACCCACTTTACTAGAGATTGGTAGTTGGCCATGCGTCAGCGAATTGCCGCTTGCGCAAGGACTGTTTGGAAGCTCTTGGATGACAAGTAGGAGAGATATCGAATGACAGAACGGCAGCGTTTAGGGCAGCTGCTCACGTGCACATTGACATTGCCGCTTGGAAGATGTGCGCCCAATTGCAGCAGCCAAGACACCATCTCCCGCACTGACGCAAAGTAGCCAGACATCTTCGTCTCCACAGCGCTAAGGACTTTCAGCTCTGAGCCACGCCGGCCCCGGATGCTACCTGTGGACAAGTCAAGAACATCACCGAGCACGTGAATGGCTCCGATTTGTTTTGTGAGCCGTGGCACCGAAGATTGCCAGACGCTGGGCTTTTGAGAGGTCGGTGTCGATGAAAACCTTGAAAGGCAAACAAAAAATAAGAAGACAATTCTTCGCTTCACTCCGCCCCACTGCCTTTCAGCCAGGCAACCATTAGGGTTCCCCACTCCTCCTCAATGCTGCGAAGGACGCTGCCACCTTGGCCCTGCACATAGCCCACCTTAGACTGGCCGGGACAGGCGGAAAGCGCCCCAATGTTCCAAGAACTGAGACTGGCACCACATCTGGCGGCACACTAAGGACTGTGAGATCCCCATCCTCAAAGTCGTCAGTGATGACATTTGGACCTTCTGGCACGGAACCCATCCCAAGCTTCCGAAAAGCAAGGCCAATTGATTCAGGGGGTGCTTGTTCCACATGAAGCTGAATGTCCATGGCCACATGTGACGTTGTGGCTAGAGTCTTCAGCACCAGCAGAATCAAGGCCGGATGCGTCAAGCAACCCTCCGCTCAACAACTTTGAACTGAGCCAAGGGCCCATGCGTTGCTTCATTATCTCAGATCCAGGTGTCTCTGGAAAGGAGCACGTAATTGAGTGAAAACGGCAAACACAACGAGACGGACCATCAAAACGCTCTGAGACTGGTGACAGCCAAGCAACGATGTTTGCATATTTCCTGATGAAGACAAGCAGTTGAGTGAAATGCTTTGCATGCAGTGTAGATGCATGAGTCAAGTTGCAAATCTCGGTATGCACAACCCCTGGTCCCACAAACTTGAATTTAGTCAAGGGTCTTGGCTCTGCGTCTTTGCAAGTCTGAGCCTCTCATCTCCAGAACCAAGTCTTTGTCAAGAAGCCTTTCGAGATCGCCGGCACACTCCCCGACAAAATGCACACTGGTTTCGTTCAAGCCTATTTTCAGACTTGACTCGAAGCCTTGCAATGGGGTGCTTCCCCACACTTCAGGAAGCAAAACTCCCTTTGTCAGCAGCTGCTTCTGCCGAATCTTGAAGTAGCTACCCATATGTCATTGCTCATATAAGCTGGGTAAGCCCTACCTAATTGCGAATTTTGTTCTCCACAGACTCGTGGTGGACCGTCTGCAGTCTCAGCCATATCTATTGCAGAAGTTTAAACATGATTAGATAAACTCCAAGATGAAGTAAACTTGCATACACTATTTTGACACTAGCTTTATCCATTTCTATTGCCCAACACACCGCAAGGATCTCTTTGGCCAGATCTGCACAGCTCTAAGCGAAGCTTTGGCTGCGCAAGCACCGTGACTCGTGCAGTCAAGGCACTCCACCTCTGCCTCAGACACGCGAGCAATGCGTTCGACCGTGCGTCCGCCTGCCCCAAACGTCAGAGCAGCCGCGTCGTCTGCCGTGATCCTCCTAAGCACCCGAATGAAATCACGTACATCGTAATATGCATACCGCTGGAACTACATGCGTGCTTTATAGCCTCGACTTCCTCCGCCGCGTTGATGGCTTAACGCCGTTAGAGTTGGATTGCCACAGAAACCCAAAATTAGGAACTTATTGTTGGAGATTCACTTGTTGTGGCAACAAGTTGCCTGGCTTCGGCCAATCGGGTAGGGATATTTGCCTGAAACTCGTATCTGAATCTGCGGTGGGCCCTTTCTTCAGTATAGGTACATTCATTGTCAACTTAGTCTCACATTCTTGTCATGGAAACCTTGCACGCGCGCGATATCAGGCACTCAGCGCGGACGCGCAGCACTGCCGAGCGTCAACATATGGATGAGGCAAATTGTGGTGCTGCTACCATACGTCCATGAGATCGGCTGGCAGCTCATCTTGATTAAAACCCTAAACCGGCAACCCCAAGACCCTGAAAGCTTGGACCTACAAGATCTCCTCCGTCACGGCGAAAGCCTAAACCCAAGCCTCATAGACCCCGTTATGATTACCAGAAGTTGTATGCAGGAAAATACCACGACAATAAACCACTAAGCCATGTGCATAAGCGCGCGTACCTTTTTACACGGAGGGCTTGAGCATAGTCCAAGGATGAGTCCACATGCAATGTTGACATTGCCGAAGTACTAGAAAGCATGATGCAAAACAACACCCCCTTCACCTCGGGTTTCACCCTTGTGTTTGCCTCGCGGCGAATTTGGTGTTGAATACTTCGGCTGCCCGGCACGGGAATGTTCGGCATCCCTGGCCGCATCTTGCGCCGCTTTGGCAGTGCGGGGCAACTCGGACTTGATCAAGTCAGACATTCGGTCCATCAAGTGAGCGGCGTCCCGGACATCATGACATGACAATATCCCTTAGGAAAAGGTCAAGAGGAAACGCACAGCCTTTTAGTTGCGTTCCCATAACCTAACAAAGGTACTAACGGGCATAAATGCGCCGAGCCATGCGATGCAAATCGGGGGCATGCGAGGATCAATCAGCTTAACTCGGATCAAGGCCTCTGGCTCGTCGGACAAGAAGACCAACCTGGCGGCGGTACTCATTTTGTCGTCGCCACGGTGAGGACCAAGTTCTGAGTGAGCCGAGCCCGCTGATGATCTGTTCCCGGGATCTGCCAGCCATGGGGAGTTTGGCATTTATGATGTAGTCCATCTGCAGCGCCCGCTGATCGCCCACGCCGTTTTTCCAAGAGTCGCACGCGTATTGGCTGTCTTTGTTGAAGCGGTCTGCAATGGAGGCATGGCTAATGCCGTCGTCGCCGACTTTGAGTACCCCTGCGAGGTGCATCTTCGCATTGGCAATCAACTCCGTGTCGGACGATTCCTCTTTCCCCACGACCGGCTGCTTCACCCACATTTGCTGCGACCACATCCGAGGTAGTGGCGTTGTAGTCGACGCCGAACTTCTCGGCGATGCGGGCAGCCTGCTCAATTCTTTCCGCACGTAACTTTGAGCGGACACTTGCGCGATGACCTGCTTGCAAGCGTTGCCCACGGGAGATGCAGACAAACTGACTCGGAACCGCTGTCTTGTTGCACTTGTCACACTGGAGCTCCACAAGCATGGGCCCAGAAAAAATGTCCGGGGTTGGCTCTGTCGGGGTTGAGGGATGCCCTTGTTTGTTCCACCGTCTCCTGTTCCTCCTGCTGGCTGCTCGACAGGCCTTCTGTGGAGCGCCCCGCCCCTGATGTACAGTATGCAGCTGCCCGGGACGGCCTCTCTGGACATGACACCTTCGCTGGAGGATTCCATGTACCTGAGGACCTCGGACGTGATGAAGATGACCTCGATTGGGCACCCCTCAATTTCCTCCAGCGGACACTTGGCAAAGTGAGCAAAAGCATGTCCACTTCTGCCATAGCCAGGGCGCAAAGCATCACGCAGGACAATGAATGCTGCATCTCGCACGGTTCGGTCGTAGAGTCGAGGAGGAATGTGCTCTAGTGGGATCAAGAGCCTGCCCGCGAAGGCGGCTTGATTGCCGAGCTGCTCGCTGGTCTTGCCACATCTCCATCATCCATTTCCAGGTCCTTAGAGTGCGCTTGCACGGATGTAAGTGGGGAACATCGGCTGATTAAGGAACTCCGCCCTGGGATCCTCGGGGGCCGCCCTTGAAGACGAAGCGGCCTTTGTTGTCGCGGCACGCGAGACTGATGATCGCCTTGGTGCTCCAACGCTGATGTTTCACCTCATTGAAGTCTCAGCGACATTCTGGGCGGAAATCCACGGACAAGAGAAGATGATCTTCTTACGCGGAGTACTCCCCCTGATCAATCCAGATAAATGGATCTTCAGGTTGTGGGACATCGGTATGTCGGAGACCGGGGCGAGGTTGGCCTGCTCACACACTACCAGTCTCGGATCGTCCGGTTCAAGAAGGTGTGCCCTCTCCATCTGTGGTAGCTCACCTTCCATCTCGAGGAAAGCGTAGTCGTCAGATTGACGGAAGCCAATCCTGCTGTTCATGGTCAGCTCGAGGGACATTGGTGACAACGCCCTCACTGACCTCAACTGTGGTGGCTTAGAGGCTGCTGGCCTGCCCTCGCGAACGGGTTGCGCATCCTCTTCTCTCTGACGAACCTCCTCGGCCTGGGTCTCTTCGGCGCCTGGGTCACATCGGCCTTGCGTGGCCTCGATTCGCTTGCGATCCTCGCGGACTTCCATGACGGTGGGGTCTGTTGATGAAGGCGGATCTGGCCTGCCCTCGCCGGCGGCTTGCTCCTTCTTCTGGGCCAGCATCTTGGCACACACCTTCTCGAGGAATTCCGCATCGGCATCCTCGCAGGGAATATATTCGCCGTCGCCAACGTACACCATCTGCTGGATCTGGTGGTTGATGAAATTTGCGGTTGAGCCCTCCAGGACGAGCGTAATGACCATGCAATCTTTGCTGAGTCAGGCTCTAGTCCTGCTAGCATGAAGGACGCAAAGGTCATTGATGTGTTCGGCAGTCAGCCAGGTTACTCGAAACAGCAAGCGGGCGCCAGGCAAGCGTACACCCAGGCATTGTTTGAAGGGATTGAGACATGGGTCCGTCTCCCGCGGAACCGATGGCCGAAGGAGTGGGATAAGTACAACGACCCAGTTTGCCCATTGATGTTAGCTCTCTACAGACATCCTGCTTCAGGGGATATGGAAAAGCACTGCACAAAACAGCTCGACTCCGTTGGCTGGAAGCAAGTTCTTTCTGAGATCTGACAGTGAATTTTACTACTATGCTGAACTAGATCTGTTGCTGGTAATTTTTGTCGACGACTTCAAGATGGCCGGGCCAAAAGCCAACATGAAGAAGGGCTGGGACGGCGTCAACAGCGTTCTGGACATGGACTGCAGCTGAGGTTTTCGGTAAGTACGCACGTCTTAGACAAAAAGCGCGCCGCTCCGGCGAGCAGGTCTGAAGCCAACCGCACTGAGGACTGGTGGGAGGTTGATCCCGACATCGGTGCAGTCATGAGGCACCACGTTTACCACCGCAAAAGGTTATATGTTCCTACATGCGAAGATGTCCACAAGTACCCTACAACGATCTCAGACAGGATTGACAGGATTACAGAAGTCGATGGTGGTGACTCGGTCTGCGACAGTACTCTTGAATCAGGTGCCGCGAGGAGGAAGGACTGGTGGACGGGAAAAAATTCTTCCCGATAGTTGAAACAAATGACGAAGCTTTTAAGCTTGCAGTAGCCGCCCGCAAGGGCAGGCCTGTTCGCTCGAAAGCTGAGGCCATTCGGGAAGGTAAGGAAAGCAGGTTCCGCGGGACGGAAGCCATTGCGGGCGAACCCGTTCCACCCATGTCCAAACCAGTTAACGGCACGACCAACGACACGCACACTTTAAAAGTTCATGTGTCGATCGGTGCTGCGAGCTTGCAGCTTGCAAAGGTCCCCAGAGGTTCCCTCAAATGTGTGCTACACCTTTTCACGACAACAAAGTTGCCAAGCCACTTCAGGAAGGCGAGGCGGGCGGTCGCTTGCAACCTATTGCAAGCAAAAGTTCTTATGAAAGCGTTGTTTGCGGCAAGGATGGCGCGCTGGGATCTGCTTCCGAGCTACGCAGAGTCTAGCATCGAGGGTCACCAAATGGTCGAAGGATTGCGACGTCGCTTCAAACCGTTTGATTTGTTACGTCAATTTCAGTTTGGACACGCACACGCAGGGTTTCATTGGAGACAAATGAGTAATTGTAGACGCAGGCTGGGCAGGGGAACGTGATTCCCAATCAACATCAGGTCATCAGGTTGCGCAATGTTTCTTGTTGGCAAATACACCTACTACCCTCTCACCGCGTTCTCCAAGAAACAAACCTCCATTACCATGTCCAATACTGAATCCGAGGCTGTGTCAGCGAACCATGGCGTAAGAGCACAGGGTTTGCCTAGGGCCTAGTCTCAGCTTGTGGACCTTTCTCTGGAAGGAAGTTTCGATAGCTAAAGACGGAGAGGCTAAATCCACCAAACCACTTCCGACAAAGAATGACACCATCATCGCACGCATCGATCCTGAAGTTGGATGAGACAAGGTATGGTGAGCTCAAACAGGAAGGTAGATCAGTTGCCGACTTGAACGGCCTGAATGTTGCCCTTAGCGACAAGATCCAGTTGCAGTTCATGGAAGACGCTCAAGCTACAATTACCATTATTCTCAAAGAACACTCCGAGAAGATGTGGCATACCAACCACGCGCAAAAAAAAATCATTTGGATGGCTCAAGCAACAGTTTGAGCGAGGATTCTTCAACATGATAAACGTTGACACCAAGGAGCAGGTTGCTGATATCTTTACCAAGCCTTTTGCTGAAAACGGTAAATGGTTCCACGCCCTAAACCTCATCAGCCACGTGGAGGTCCTCAAACCGCTGTGGCAAAAGAAGCAAGCCCCAGGTACAAGCCGCCCTCGCGGGCAGGCCGGCCAGTTCAGGACTTCACTTCAGCTTCAGCTTTCGAGGGATAAGGATTTCCGCCGAAGTGCTCTCCAGTCACTTGTTGAAGCGTTCCCAAAGTCGCAGAGGAAACGCGTCAGAAAGATGATAGACAGAAACAACGAATCTTCCTAGACTATGTTTGGTCAATACACTCATGGAGGAGTTCAGGGAATCACTACGGTCTCGCATGACTATCCTGAGTCGTGCCACTACCTCAACTCCTTTGTGAGGCATCACGCTCCGCAGGATTTCCGCTGCGCATCGATTGTGATCAGCGTAAATGCAAACAGCAGGTTGCACTCTGATGTTCACAATCTTGTAGGTTCTAACAACTTCACCACTAGTTGCGGTAACTACACCGGGGGACGATTGAGGACCCCGCTGCATCAGGTCCGCGCGCCGGTACCCAGCAATTGCCAAACGGTGCTGAGTGCTGACATCAAAGGCGCTGCTAAGAGTACCAAGGGTCAGTTTGTCATGTTGGACCTCAGTAAGAAGCATGCGGTGCTTCCTTGGAAAGGCGACAGATTCTCCCTGATAGCCTTCTCCAGTAGAGGATTCCCCAAACTTTGCGAGGATGAACAACAAAAAGCTAAAAAAGTATGGCTTCCGCCTGCCTCAAAACATCTCTGTGGCCGCACAAGCCGCGTGCGAGCGGGGGCCACTCAACTTCAACCGAGTCCTTGTAGAGTTCTGCTGTGGACCTGAAAGTAAGTTGGGTCAGCTTCGTGAGGCCAGTGCGTGGTGTCATGTTTTTAGAGTCGCCAGAGCCGAAGACGCAACAAAACCCAAGACCGTTCAGCGCTTGTCAAACAGATCCAGACCCTCTGCGACGAGGGGGAGGGTCCAGAAAACCTGACATCCTGAGTATGAGTAAACCCTTACTCATTTTGCGTCCTACCGGGTACTGCAGGATGCCCATGGCAAAGAATCAACGCCGACAAGAACCCTGAACTGGTTCAAGCCCACAAAGAACAGTTTGCCAAGCTTTTAAAACCGTTGCAATCATTGCGCAGGATGGTCAAGAGTGAGTAGGAACCCGCGCATCGCATTCGAGCTTCCCAAGAACTGTGAGTACTGGTCCTGGGACCTCGTCAAGGACTTCCTAGCTAAACACAACTTGGTTCCGATCTTGTGTGATGGATGCATGCTAGGAGAGTCCGCGACAAGCACGACCTACCCATCAACAAGTCATGGCAAAATATCATGTACTTTTCCGCTGCTAAGGCTGCAAGGCAAAGTGTGCCACAGGAGCCACTGTCATGGTGAATCCAGGGGCGCAGACCTCAAACATGCTTAGGAATACACCTTCGACACGGTAGACGCCATCCATCAGGAGTGGAAGGACCATGACCATGAGCTGAAACATTAAACACGCTTAAGGGATAATAGCGCACAGCAGTCGCAGCCGCCAGCAGCCTGTAGCATTCTAGCGGGACTCGCGTCTACGGTCTATGCCTCCAGCAACGATGACGACCTCGGCCGGAGAGCGCAGCAAGTGCCACGAGAGGAAAGTTTGAAGTTTTGGCGCTAGACCCTATGGGCAGCCGCGCTCGCTGAAGAGTTTAAACTTGCTAAGAATGATGCGGAGTACGGGCAGACGCTGGCCACTCAGGTGTGTTTCTCTGAGAGGCAGTGTCCAGGTCTGCGGTCGCTGGCCGGAGTCCATGACGACGGCCTGAAGCTAATCAAGCCCGAGACCATGCGTGGGCGGAGGAGATTTCAGGCGCTTGTCTCCGACGGTTTCATTGTATTCCAGAAATCCTGCAAGGCATGGACGGACCTCGCAAGCATGGAATCACTGCGAACTTATGGTAGCTTGACAATCTTCGAGAGAATTGCGCACCGACCGCTCTGGGGGAAGAGGCTCCCGCGTCTGGTTCGGGAGGCTACCCAGGCCAAGCAATCATCGATGAAGTCACTGCCAAGGGTCAGGCTCAGTTCCTGCGCATTGACATCCAAGTTAATTTGGTTGGGCAATGAACTTGCTGTAGAGCGGGGGGGTATTCTTGGAATCGGAGGGAGAGAGCGTCAGCTGGAATCCGGCACGCGCAGCAAGGGGCGACTGGAAAGAGATGGTCAACCGAGTCTGCGCTTCCATAGCCTCTCAAGGGCACGCTATGCTTCGGAGAGGTCATCGGATCCATCTCCATGATTGGGCAGCCAAATCCTGCCAAGTATACCCTTCTCGAGGGGTTCGGCAAATGTATGGACACATTCTTCGGCTTCGCGCAGGAGAATCAAGTGGCCACCGCATCGATAGCTGAACTGATCGAGCCGTTTACTACGCATGACGCATACCATCTCAGGGACGATTCAAGAAAGAGCAAGACACTTGCCGACTTTGCAGCATGTGTCGCTACTGCGCTGACGTAGCAAGGTATCCATCAAGGTGACCTCATCTGGTATGTGGGACATTCCGGCGATCACCGACTCCCAGTTGTGGATAAAATTAAAAGTAGACAAGTCGTCACTGAGCAAAATCCACTTTAAGTAGCTCTTCGACAGAGTAGAGCGAGCCAAATTCTTCGTTTGTCTGGAAGTACTGGTCGAAAAGGTGTCGACCCCTGACAGCCCTGCCGAAACCTGCTTCAACTTCTCTAAAATTGAGGATCCACCACGCAAGCTCACCTTTGGCGACCTTTGTTAGGGCTGCTAACAGTTCTGCTAACAGTTTGGTAGCGAGGGTGAGGAACTTTTTGGGGTCGCGCAACATCTCATGAGAAGCATTTTTGCTGTAGACTTCAAGTATCCATTGAAATGCTTCGTCAAGCTTGTCCGACGCTGCCCTAATTGACTCCCAAGTTGCAGTCTTCCAGCTTCGGTAATGGCCTTGGGCTTATTGTCGTGCGTGCCTTCTCCCTTGAGGAGATTGGCTGCTTCCAACAAGACCTGTTGGGTCTCAAGAACGTCAAAAGCGCACGGGTCAAGGTTTGATCGGGAACCCCTTCACCTTTAGAACCCTCAGTGGCCTTTGGACCGGTAGTTGATCTGGGCGTGCATGGAGGCTCTGTGAGACCGGGTGCTCTTGGTGTTTCAGCGGCTGTTGGACCTATGTTCATTTGGGAAAGCAATCCTCGCATTGATTCAGGAATGGTGCGTGGATTCGGGACTTGGGGCCCTGGTGGTGCAGTAGGGCCCGGAGGAGTTGCCATGCCTGTCCGCCCTGATCCCGCTGAGAGGGGGGTCCTTGGCATGAAACCTGAGGGCCGCGCTTTGTTCCTGGAAAAACCTAAGTGCGCGTTCCGCTGACAAGAGCTCTTGCTGAAGCTCAGCGTTCTGGCCACGCATTTCATCCTCCGTCTTTGCAAGCGAATGATTCTTTCCTGCGGAACCTAGTGAAGTTTTGAGAAACTCTTCTGTTGGGAACTCTTGGTTTGTCTTTGCGAACTCGGCCATTTCAATCATGTAGGTCGTTTGGAGCCTTTGGGCCTGGATCGCGTCCGCAATTGAAATGTTTCCTGCTTGGTCTCGCTGCATTGCCATGTTTGGTTCCTGCAAATTCTGGGGCTCTGCTACAAGAAATCTGTTGCGATCTGCGGCCCGGACTTGGATACTGGAGATGTTCCTTTCAAGCCTAGAAACTACTTCAAGGCGCCTTGTCTCAGCTTGTTGTTCCAACGTATGCAATCTCATCTCCGAAGCCTCATTTTGGTACCGTGTCGCTACATGGTGTCTGCGCTTAGCCTCATTCATTAACTGGGACATCTCAAATCTGACTTGCTGTACTGTATGCCCCGAATTGACCATTGTCAAGCTTTGATATAGGTCACGGTTTTGGGCTTTAGGCACTGCGCAGGTCGAGGGTTCAGGGTTTAAGGTTTCAGGTTTGGTGTTAGGGCCTGGGGTCAAGGGTCTAGGGGGGTTGTAGGGGTTACGGATGGTCATGGTGTGGGTTTAGGGTTTTGGGCCTTAGTTTCAGGTTACGGCTTTAAGTTTTGCTGATTCGGGCCATTAGGGTTTGAGTTTGGGTTTATGGGTGTTGTTTTGCATCATGCCTTCTAGTACTTTTGCACTGCATGTGGACCCATCGTTGGACTATGCTCAAGCCATTTCAAGCCCTCTGTGTAACAAGGTAGGTACGCGCTCTTATGCACATGTCTCAGCAGATGATTGCTGTGTTATTCTCCTGCATACAACTGCTTGTAACTATAGGTTATCAGCCGTATAGCGGCTGGCACCTGCAAAGCCTCCAAGTACAAGCGACTGCAATCAGCGCATGAGTACAGCGATAACGGATACCGACATGCCAAGCGCAGACGCATATCCAGAGATGATACCAGCTGTCGGGCCACCAAGATTAAAATCCCTAAAAGCTGAACCCTCACACCTAACCCTAAACCCTAAACCTGATCCTCAAACCCTGCAGACCACAGAACCCTTCAAACCCAAAACCTAACCCCCGAAACCTAAACCCAAGCCTAGAACACTACGCTCAAGCCTACCTAACCAAAAAGAAAACTTGATTCCCATCCAGCCTCAGACCCTACAACCAAATCCCCGGGCAACGGGAGGCAGAGGGGGTGTTGATGGTCGGGGGTGGGTGTTGTGGGTCTTGGGGCAAATACTACAACACCCCTCTCCTCATTTTGTCTTACCAGCTGGTTCCATCTAATGAAACTGTGTGGATTGGAGCTGTTGGAAATCCATCCAGAGGGTAACCTGAGGTTTGAAACACATCATAACATGAGACCAGCGTCATTGACTCGACGTTCCAGTCCTGAGACCCAGCAGTGAGACCCTCCACACTGAACGCTGGCACAATCATAAACACTTCAAGTCATAACTCGTGCACCAACCCGAGTTCGATCAAGACCGACTTGGCTGAGCGGTCGGGATTCATTCGGCTTCCGCTGGCCAGGGCTGCAGTCGCGACTGTTGTCCCTCCTTCCTGAGCTGTGTATAGAATAGCTCAAGCTCAAAGGAAAAGAGCTCGGAGCTGTTGTGCAGATTGGAGGCTTCGCCGGCTGCCACTGCGGCTGCGAACGTTGTCCTAGGTCTGTCATGTCACAATGGGCCCAACTTTGGAGTGTTGTCGCCCTGCACTCCCTAGACTCTCCCAAGACCCACCTCCCAAAAGCAATAGATTTGTTTTTTCTCATGGGCCTGGGCCTTGCTCCAGATCTGGGGTGGACGCGTAAAGCACTAAGAATGGAAGGACAAACAATGCATGGCACAGAAAGTGTGTCGCGCAGCGTGGATTGGAACGGGGGGCAGCCCGGCCTGTTTGGCAGCCTTTGCTGACGCCTTTGCAGCCTCACTCCAATCCGAGCGGATGCTGGCCTCAAAGCATTTAACTGCTCGGCTGATCACTTTGACTATAAGAGTTGTTCTTCCGAGGGCATCCGCCTGGCTGGGACTCCTCTCCTCCTGCGCACCTTGTCGTTGCAGTCTTAGGGGATCTGAAGCTATCCGCACCAAGGGTTGATTGAATGCATGCATGCCGTGGACCATGCAGGCTGGATCGGTCTGGCCTACATCCATGGCCTTGTCATCAGCCGGGGCGCCTTGATCATTCACAGGCAGTTTCAACTACTTGCGGGGTAAATCCTGTAAGCTCCGCTGCCATCAAGCCCCAACGTCTTCGCGGCCAGCCTCCTGCTGCATGAGCAAGGGGTATCTGCTATCTGTTGATTGCTTGGTCACAGCCAAGGCACACGAAGTCGGCTTTCTCGATGCAGCCACGGGAGCCTGAGTTGATCAAGAACTCCTTTCACGGCACTGGCAAAGATAAGCTGACGGGCAGCCTTAGGAAAGGGCTTCTGCTGCACAACTGGCTGTCAGTTGCGTAAAAAAAACGGATTAACTTCTTGGAGCCAATACAACACGAGGCCCAGAAGCTGACCCCCTCGCGAGTCAAAAGCCTCTTCAGCTCCGCAGAACTTAGCGCATCGAGGTCCTTGCAGACTGACACTGCCAATTTCCCTCCACACACAACATACACATTAGATTACAGCTTGTCTTGGAGTGATTATGCAGAGTACATCCTGCACTGAGGAAGGCTGCGCCATCGCAACACATGTCAAGATGTGCAGCGTGAGGTGTTGTTATGTTGCACCTGCCTGACGTTGGCTTGCAGGGTATTGTCTGTCTGTAGTTGAGAACGTTGAGTAAGACTTGCAAATGGACTGCTTGTCCTGCTTGCGCATTTCCTTCTCATATTTCCTTATCACGTCTCACCCTTTCGTTCAAGAGTGCTTTGCGTCTTTGAAAGGTGGAATCTGAATCTTCTCCTTCGGCGTGTGCCTGCCTCTAGTTTCCGTTCTATACCATCTGAAACACCTGCTGGTTGTTTGCAAGATCTGAAAATGAAGCCCACAAAGCTGCGCGGTGGTTCAACACACACTGTATGTAACCCTCACAGGCAGCAAAAAACATCTCTACCACGTGCTAAGCATGCTGTTGCAGGATCACCTCATATTTTAGGTCCAGCGCAATTTATTCTGTGACGGGGAACTGTTGCATTGAAGGCTGTTTGATGCAACTCGCAGCAACCCATGATCTTAGGCACACGCACAAAGACTCACGATGGCGATCCGCAGGTTTGGCTGCCTTTTTAGAAACTTGACAGGCGCTGGGCAGTAAGAGGCTTTGATTTTCAGGCGTCCTCCATGCCATCGTACTATCACCACTAGCCACTAGCCATCTGCAAGACACATAAGGTTGCAGAAATGCATGCCAGGTGAGTATTTGTCCCCCGACTCACGTAACCGGTCTCCCAAAATTTGAGCAGCCTGAAGTCGTGAGCCACCCTCTTCCCAGCTGCTGTTGGCGCATGACCTCAAATCAAGGGCTGTGCAAGCATGAGCCCCGATGCATGTTCTAAGTGACGTTTACCGATACTCTGCCACTCTGCCAAACATCGTCACTGGTTGAGCTCAGTTCTGCACCACTTGGCCCTGAGTTTTGGATCGCAGCATAAACTGACCTGGAATCTAGCTTGCACGCTAAAATTTTGCAGGAGCATTATGCTGCACTTTCAGCAAAATGCCAGTCACTTGCGAATCGTGCCCGTGGGAAGCGACAAATGATGACAGCCAGCCCCGAGTCAAAACTTCGATGGATGCAGTGCAAGTTGTGCTTCGGTAACTAGGTCTGGTGCGTAAGGTCGCTGTTTATCTCCTGCAACAGCAGTCGTTGGGGCTCTTGATGCACAACTTTTAAGGCTCTTGGTCACACGTCATACTCTTTTCCTCGATCGTGGACAAGTACTTCCACTAGACTAGGTGCAGCACGCTGCACACATAAAATGATGCCTCAGGAAGGCTTTGTGCAGGTGTACAGGTTAGACAAGGTGCCAGGAGGACAAACTGTCCTGAATTCCGATGGGCCAGGCGCTTCCGTCGATGAGCGCCTGCAATTTTTCATGTCTGAAGGCTTGCTGCGGCAAGTACTTTCCCAGTATGATCACGCTCTGAATCAAGTCAGTGTCAGTGTATTCAGTGACTTCACACCAAACAAATGCTGCACATACATCTTACACGAACCTGATCGTGGTTTGTTGTAACGAAAGTATGCGTCAGCCTTGGATTGGGTAGCCCGCCGACAGAGAACTAAGTGATGGATTATGCTGCCACGACACCAGTTCATAGCCAAATGCCTTGCAACATGCACGTGAAGGTCAGGTGAAGTCGCCATCACCTTCATCATTTGTCCTGATTCGTGGCGGGTTGCAAGAAGCGCAGGCCGATCTGGTTCAAGCGCCTAGCAAGCGCCACTATGCACTAGCATGATTTGTTGAAAGCTTGCAGGCTGCGACCGCGGCGCCTCATGATGCGCTCATCCTCATGGCGCAAGCTGCAAGGAACAATGCAAAGAGCTTCCATCTACAAACACCTGTACAAAAAAAGAAGTATAGTCAGTGGACGTCCGGAGGCGCAGGGTTTGACTTGATGCTTCCAGAATGTAAACTGGGAATCACAGCGCAGCATTGCGAGTCCTTGTGCACATGAGAGCAGTACGTGTATGCCAAAGCCCGATACAGCGCAGAAATGCCCAGCGAGCAAGAGAAAGCCTGCAAACGCAAGTAGCAAGTCTCGCACTGCGGCTTGTTCGTGTCGTATGAGCACACTATGGTAGCAGCTGTTACCAGAATTCGCTGGCTTGAGTTAAAGGTCTTCACCGGCCTTGCGTTCGTCACGTGTGGCCACATCGGCAGCATCAGCCAAGAGATCCTGTCCAAGTGCGCTGCATACCCGAGGTTGTTTGAACTCAACCCTGACAACCTGCCTTAGCACGCTGGAAATCACCGGACTTGAAAGCCTTCGTGGGGCAAAATTCTTGCGAAATTCCTCCATCCTTCATGGGCTGTTCCTCGATTCGGCTGCAAGCTTCGTGCAGCCGCGACTTCCTCGTAGAGCATGGAAGACTACGACTACTACAACTACTGCTACTGTATTCTTCCTGGATTCCAGTCATGAGCCCCTATGGGTTTGGGAGAGGGTTCATATTTCGGATGTTGCGCATGGGTTGGGTTCTACACTGTGGATAGAGGTGTGTTTATGGCAGTAATCACGCAGAAAACGCCATTAGTATTTCGAGCACTGTCATCTGTTCAGTTCCCATATCCTGCCCCCTGCAAAGACCAGTGTGCCTATCCACCTTTGTCGCTATTGCTTTTGCTCAAGCGTGGCCCACTAGCGCAAGACAGCACATGGGCCTTCTAGCTGCTGCCATTGTGAACAGGCCTGTGGTCCCAGATCTGTTGCTAGGTGTTTCCGTCATCCACCCGCTACAAATACGCCGGCTCCCAAAGCTAGACCGATTGCACGGCTTCATAGGCCCAACTTCTAACACTTGCTTCCCAGGCCCCACTTGCCCTCGACTGAGGTGATGTACTGGCCAATATCCAAAGCGTTTTGTTTCCTTGTCGGTTGAGGTCGGATGTTGACTGCCCGCTTGCTCTGCTTGCCGTGCCTGGCAAGATTCTTGCAAGCTGATCTCTCGCTTCGTACTGATACATAAGCCGAGGAGAAAAAACGTGACAGTATAAAACACTCAAATGTCCTCCCTCTCTGAAAGAATATGTTAGCATTGCCTCTGCACCATCGCCAATGCTGATCAGCAGCCTTGACTTGGACATCGGGATGTGACTCACTGACCGCATGCATTCTTCAATGAAGTGCCAATGCAATGCACAGCAAGCAGGCTTGGTGTCAAGCTCTGGCCATGGAGCAACCTGCAAAAGCATATGAGAAGCTCTGGCCAAAATCCTGCGGCCTCAGCCTCTGGACAGTTCCCAAGCTGCGCGACTCCCAAGGCAGACCTGGAGGAAAGGTTTCTTGACTTGGCAATTCTACTAGACAAATTACGACTTGCACGATAACATCACAACACACGACATGACGTGGCTTTTGCTTCAGGGCAAGTGCACCGAGCAAGCCTCTACATGTCGTCTGGTCAAATTCGACGAAACTTCTGGCAGCTTTGGCCAGCGATGACCAGGAGAAGGTTTCAACGTCAAGGTGTAAGACCAATGCCGCCTATGCTTCGGCTGCAAGGTCTGACCAAGCTAGCCCTCATGTGGCATGCATTGAATTCATCTTATTGGCATGGAATTCTGGCAGACTAAGCATATAAACAACCATGCGCTGCTCGGCTGCTGCAAGTGCACAACAGCCCGAAGGCAACTGACAAGTAGCTAATTGAATGAGCACCCATGCCCCTTCGGGCCAGGCACGAAGATGATGCTGTCTGAGCCACTGGAACTTGAATAAAAGGCAGCAATGCTCAGTCCTTGAGCACTGGTCTCTACACAGCAGCGCCCGTGGCACCTGCAGGGCCCGTGAAGGTGATCAAGTTGTCAGGAGACACCACGAACTGGCTGCCAAGATCAGGCTCTGTCTCGCTGGACTGAAACTCCAACCTCAGCTTCAATGGATGCTTGTGGCTTGAAGCACGCTGAAACCCTCCGGGCATTCTATGACCGCACTGGCACGCACCGGTTTGGATTGAAGTCTGGCGAAGACACACTTCACTGGACTCTGATCACCAGCTTCTGACATACAAGTGGGCCAGCAACTTGCCATCCCGTCAAGGAAGAGCAGGGTACTAAGAATCTCTCTTCCAAGCCACCGCAGCTCCTTCATGCTGGGCAACGCAGCCTCGGATTCGAAGGTATGAGCCATCTTGAGCAAGCTGCACTTGGACGTGAAGCAGTGAACCGCACTTCGGCCATGCAGCGCAGAGCTCCTGCAAGCCATTCTGGGAATACTTGCTGCTGTTGCTGATCAAGTAGAGCCTGCCGTTTGTCAAAGCAGCAAAAGCAAATGTGGAAATCTGCAATGTGCTGCTTTTGTTTACCCACACATCACTCTTCCAGACAAGTGCTGGTCGAGACGCTTTTGCAGTCCGGAGCCAGACTTGTTCAGCCAACCAGCAAACCTTGACCCAGAGATGGGAGAGAGTAGTTTCACTAAGGGAAGAGGGCACCACGGCCACGGTACACGACAACACAGTTCTCGGACCACTTCCGACACTTGGATGCGCATGTTGCTTCAAGCACACACTAGGACCAAGCATCGGACGCTCTCAGGGAACTGTCCGTCAACTTTGGGTTTGCATCCAAATTGAGGATGAGTTCAACCAGGCTGCCAGGCAAACCTCGCGTCGACGATAGAGCATCATGAAAACAAGGTGAAGAACACTGCTTGCAACATTGTCAGATGGTAATTTGCAGCCATGAAGAGACTGCATGTTGCACCTTACCGTATCTGCTTTGGACAGAATTTTTAGCAAGCCACTGTCCAGCAACGCACCTCAGCAGTCTGATGCATTGTCACTACCATTTGCTGAAGACTTCGAGACTGTCACTGAACGACTCCTGCAACTCAGTGCGTGATTGCTGCAGGGAGCACCAAACTGAGGATTTACAGGGTGCCAAGTCACAAAATCCTTGGTCCGTGAACTCTGTGTTGTCCTTGAAGCTCAGCATTACCTCAAGGCCCAGCATGCATTGCGCACTGCATCTGAGAGCCCTCAGTTCACAGGCATGTAGGACTGAGCCGTGGCACTGACGGAAACTGAACTACCAACGACCATGCTAGGCCCATTTTCCACTGTGATGCCCTCTGTGACGCGGCTTCCAGCATAACCCCTCAAGCTGGGAGTTGTTGTATGTTGCTGTAATAAGGGTAGGCGCCACTTGCTTCGCATGCAGTCAAGATTCCCGACTCAATGCGGGTGGCAGAGAACCAGCAAGGCTCTCGAGCGCCTGCAAGAAGGCACCCAGAGTTTATGCCCATCACCACCAACCTGAAGACGCATCCATGTTACATAGGTGTGGCCGAGAATGCCTTATCCGGAAGTTCATCGTTTCTGAAGATGAGATCCAAGGAGAGCAAGCCCTGACCGTTGTCGTGAGGTCTGGAATGGGAAGAACAAGCACACTTCTTTAAAAGTTCATGACTTCAGCATCTCCACACCCCGCCTTTGGCAAGCCGGCTACTAATTTCGCGAAGCCATCAGATGTGATCTTGCACTCCGTCCACCTTTGCCACTCGCTACCAGAGCCGGTGGAGGATCTGACTTGTGCGGTTGCACCAAGGCACGAGAACTCGAAAGCCAGAGCCAACTTCTGCAAAGTTCCTGGCAAGCCTCGCATTTTCTCGCAGGCTCGCACATTTGCCTGTGCAAGCCTGGCTGCACATAATACGGCACGCTTTCTCGGGCCTGCCCCTATGTAGCTCAAGGCTTGGTCTGTGAACTTGTCTGGGCAAACAAAGCTCAGGGTCAGCTTCTCGGCTCCTGAACACAAAGGAGGAAAGCCAAAGAACTTTCACGAAGTCATTTCGCCCATCCTGGCGGGAGCGCCGCTGAGAAGCCCTGTAGCTCATTATCCGTCGTCCACTCCTCTGTCAGCACATCTTTCATTACCACAGCAACACTGGATGAAAGCGATTCACCGTTCAAGTCATGGTTATCCTCACGAGAAGCGATTTCACATCAGCAGTATCAAGATCCGATACTATGAATGGTTTGCTGGTGTGGCTCCCTACGGAGGCTCTTCCGAAGTGCGCCAGAAGCGGACCTATTTTTGCCCCCCACAGCTCAGCTATCCTCAATCTTGTCTTCGAAGGTGCGGAACATCCAGCTGATGAAGTGGCTCAACGTAACCTGCCAGGAGCGTCCTAGATGAGAAGTGCACTACAGAGGTCGCTGACAACGAATCACACGGACAACACAACATGCTCTCTGCTCAGTTCTTGTTCGTTTGAGAGGCCAACGTGGGGCAGGCTCAAACGGGCTGCCTTTCCAGTCTTGTCTGGGTCCATGGCCTAGCAGCAGCCACGCAGTGGTGAGCATAACAAAGAAGCTGTCCAGGCCCCAGGCCTCCAGGAGCCGCTCAACGTCAGCTTCGGACATTGAATGACAGCAAACCTTCAAGATCTTCTTCAAGAAGGCCTAACACTCAAGCAGTCAAGCAGACGGGAGGCAAGGCAGGCTAACCTTGACAGCAATGTTGCAGCCGAGGGTCCATGGGAACGACACCTGAGAAAAGATGCAATAACACTGGCCTCCCGAGCGAAAAGCCTCCGCAACTTCTGCAAAGTAGCCATCGGAAGCTGCGTGTTTCGAGAAAAGCTGCACCAGCTTGGCCAAGGCAACATCAGCCGACGAAGCCATCGCTCCCAACTAGAGTATATGAGCTCTAAGCATTCTGTCTAGAAGTTTACGGGAAAAATCTGAGATGCGCATGGTTCGTCAAGAATGTTTTGCCAGAACCCCAGGGCTACTTTGAGCCAATAGGCCTTCAAAAAGCGAGCTGCTCTGTTGTCCAGCTGTTTTGATAAAAAGCCTTCAACCAAGGCGCTCACCCGGCAAGCTGCTGGCCTCCCACAAATGCCTCAGGTCAGCTTTGAATCAAATTGGCCTTTAGCAGTTCAGGAAAGCCCCCTGGCCCCTGTAGCCTTGGGTTACGTTTTGTCTCCGCCGTGGCGTGCACGGGAGTTCACAACATCTTCAAAGGCAAGCACAGGCCGGGCACGACATTTTGGGAGGGAAGACCGGTCCTGGCTCCACCTTACCACACTGAGAAGGTGGCTGGGGCTGCCAAGAAGACGCCACATCTCCTAACGCTGCTGTCATCTTTCTCTGTCCAGGCACAGGACTAACGAAGCACGCAAGCCATGGTCAACAGGCCTGGGCATCTGCATTCACACCATCAATATGTTTCTACATGTATGCAACTGCCTAGATGATGGACCAGCGCAATGCTTAAAGATTATGTCGCATCAGCTTGCCGTCACCATGACCTTGGCCTACAGCAGCTGCACTCGAAGGATCTCTATCAAACATATTGCCGCAACCGTGACCAAGGACTTTTGTTAGTCAAAAACCTTGAGCGCTTTGCTGGCATGCGTCACTGTTCATGGCCTGAAGTGTCTTGAGCATGACAGCCAGACTGCAGAGGAAATGTGGGCCTTGATCTAAGTGAGGCAGGATATCCCCAACAGGATGCCCTCAAACAAGCAGCATCCCACCGGCTAAATTCTCTCCGGTTGGAGAGAGTGAGCATGTACCGAACATCAGGCATGCCATGCTGACACTGGTCAAACCCCGCTAGCGCGTTCCTGGTGTCCCTTGCATTTCTCGAGAAGCAATCAACTGGTGCCCCGCATCAAGGCTTCTCACATCACCGGACTTCCGCTGCCTCTCGAACGTGCTGCAGCAACACATGTCTGCATCGGAGCTCGCGTGGAGTTTGGCTGAATCATAAGAAGCGGACACCACGCCTCCACCTAGTGTTTGGGTGAATGTGCCACAGCGGAAATTTCGCTGTCCAAGCTGCACAGGGGCTCAATGTTTCTGCTCCGAGAATAATTGCAAGAAGCTCATAGCGCAGCGTAAGGCCATCTTCCGCCTTTCCAAATCCTTGAGCTCCGTACGCTTTAGACGTTGCCTGAGTGAGGTTTTGCACATGCTCGTCTTGCTTGTGAGTCTTCTTCGACATGCAGTGGAGACCCCCGCAAATCATGCAGAATCCTGACTCGCTCCGTCTGCTCTCTCTCCAGCTCTGCCTGCTCAGGGATTCGCACCGGCAGACGTGCTGAAAACGTACGCAGGCCCGTCCTCAAGTTTCTGGTTTGCCGACCTCAGGCCGCCAGCCATATCCTGTACACCCAAAGCACGAAAGACAACAAGGAGCCACCTGGAGCATGAAGTCTGAATCTTGCCTGCTGATTTGACAACTCTGTCTTGGAGGATTGCGCTGTGCCATCAGACGCGCTTAACCTGGCCCCACGGCATGCCACAACCCATCGAAAGCAAGCACTTGCCAGGCCTTTCATGGAGATCCTCGCTCCGTGCTTTTTCAGACACCAGTGCCTTGCAGACGCAGCAGTTGCGGTCTGTAGGCACGGCATAATTCACGCTACCCACAAATAGTTTGATGCAAGTGCTGGTCCGTCATTAGAATTTTTTTGGATATGTTTCCGAACGTGGGAACATGTGAAAAGAAAAAACACTCCGAGCACAAATGGATAGACCAGAACCAGAATTCAGGGCTTGGGGTTCGGGAGAACGATGCACAACCTCAGACAGGCTTCTAAGGGACTGCCATACATGTATTGAAACACCCCAGTCTAATCAAATAGCATGTCACACGTGCGAACAGGTTTGCATAGGAATGATGATTCAGAATGATTACAAACTCCCATGATTTCAACACACCGCTGCCTGCTCCAGATTCGTCTTTTCGAGCTGCGCAGCCTGGCACTTCGTGTTGAAAACACCTTCCTATGGCTTAGGTCGGGGTTCACTGAAGTCTTTTTCTCTTTGTCTCACTCACGCAGTGCCGAGGACTGTGAATTGCTAAGTTGATGCATGGTTCGAACACCTGGGCGGTCGCAGTTGTTGCTTGCAGAAAAATAACATCAGGCAGTTGGAGAGTTCCTTTTCCAAGCGAGTTTGCACAGCTTTGCATTGCCGAGTCTGATGAACTTGCATGCATGCACAAGCAAGCGTGGTGTTTCAGGCGCTGCTTGCCTTAATCTTGGCTCTCAATTCGGATACTTCATCGAGCACCTGGCATCCAACTTTGCCGTTGCTGCCAGAAAATGCTAGAAACGCATGAATTCACAGTGTCAGATTGAAGGCACAGAGATGTTACGATTGCGCAGGTTCATGTAGGATCCGTCGGAAAACCTCTATCTACTCGCTGCCTTGTTCAGCCGCCAGCTCTGCCGAAGCAGGTCCAACTTTCCCAGCAAGGTCGGTGCTGGGAGCGTCCAGATCTGCCATGTCCAATCGTCACAGGAAAAAGAAGCAAGTGGTGTTTGGGAGTGTTTGCACGGTTCAAATCGCTTTTCTCAAGTGCACCTTCCCCTCCCTCTCGTCTCCTTCTCAAAGACTGGCGATCCAAACCAGAAGAAAGGTCTTGGATACGGTGCTCATGCTCATAAAGGAGCAGCGGATTGGGTCTTGCATTTTTTCAGCGTCTCTTTGTACTGGCTGAGCAGTCTTGTCGGCCTGCACCTCTTGAAACTCAGCCGGGAAGACGGTAAAGCTCAAGATGGCAAGCACCTGGCCCAGACTTGCAACACCCACAAACATGCAAGAACAAACAGACTGTGTTGTGAGGTTTGGACCATGCAAAGTGCTAGGGGGCTCCTTGCATTGGCAGGAGGCGGCCTTGGAAAGTGATATCATCAGAAATGGAAACCCAGCAACATACTACGTAGGTTCCAGGCCAACACCGACTCCCGGAGTTGGACGTCTTGCCCTAAATGCTCACTCACAGAGCAAGGAAGACTTTTCTGATTTCACCATGTGCCTTGGAGGAGTAGCTCTCTGCTGGGACGCCAGGTTCCTGCACAGAAGTCAGAAGGAAACCTGATTGAAGGACTCCAAGCACCACGCAGCCATGATCACCCGACCTGGCCAAGCAGCGCCTCCGTCTCTTCGCTTTCGCCCTCGCCCGGATGACCGCGCAGCCTCCCATCAGGTCTCTACACTCACGACCTGTTGATGCGATATCCCAAACGCATAAAGTAGAAATGATACCCTGCCAAGGCCGCAGCTCTTCCGGTCGACGCCGGAACATGCTGCGGTAACATCTGCTCGGCGAGCACAACTGTGCCCTGTGCACAGTCTCTTTGTCCAAATTCTTTGATTCTGCACAAACTGCAAGAACTTCCGAAAAAAATCTGTTGAATGACAATACGACTGCAGAGTTGAATAGCAAGCATGGCATGCAATCTGATTAGCTGCCTGCAATGCTGGAGAGGGCCTTACGGTCACATGTTGCCCTGAATGATCTATAGACTTTCTAACTGGACAACAGAAGGGGCGCGTGACGGGGCGCAGGAGTGGGTCAGCAAGCGCCTTCTGCTTTGCAGCTAGTTCTGTGCAGACCTATCCCTGCTACGTCACTCACCTTGAGCTAAGCGCAACTCAAAGTCTTTTCGACGCAACGGATGCAACGGCTGATGCCGCTGACCGGATCATAGGCTGGCTGGGAGTGCACGTCTGCGAGTGGACGGGAAGCGACCAGAACAGCTGCGGACGGCGTTCGAGATGGTGCCCAGGTCCTACACAAAAAGAAACATATTGTATGTAACATAATTTCAATCAGCAGTCTGGTTGGATGAGGTGCCTTTTGGTAGACATGTTAGTAGTTCTGTCCTGCTTCACGACGTTTCAAGTTCAAGAGGAGCTTTGCCGCCTTGGCTAAAGCCGCTTTGAATCAACAATCCACTTACTTGCTGCCACGTTTTGGTTTGCGGAGCCGGTCAAACAAATGCGCGCGAAAGGCAGCCTGAGATGCAGGCCAAGCCAAAAGAAAATCATGCTCTGAGGATGGCCACCAGTTGACTACCAAACACTAACAGCGTCAGTTAACTTCAACAACTCCCTCGCGCAGACCACGTCAGAACCCAAGTCGCGGTACCTAACGCTACCTTCTGGATAGGGATACGCTGGAAGTCACGCATTTTGAAAGATTTGAGTACACTTGCAAAAGACCTGGGGCAAGGGCTTTCTTTTCTTGTCCTCCAAAGCCAATACCAAGATGGTAAAGCGGGAGAGCGACGGCGAGGGAGAGGGAGGGATACAAAGAGACAGAGAGAGAGAGAGAGTGATATGTGTGAGACTAAGACTGGGACAACTGAGATTGAGAGTGCGGCTGGGAGATGTGCAACAAATGTGAGAGTGGGCGAGCCTTGGCTTTCCTTTTGCTTCGAGAGCTATCATCTGATGATGTCTTCTTGAGCCTGTCTTTGCAACTGATCATGTGCAGGCGACCAATGATGCCTGGTGTTTTACTAGTGTGCAGCTGCATAGGGCCTCTTGTCCTTCTCTTTTTGCCGAGCCTTCTCCTCACGAAGGAGATTGCATGCAGCAAGGTTGAACGGCGATGAGTGCATGGATGCAGCCGTTCCTTTCTTCGCTGGCGCGACGTAGAACTGGAGCTGCTGCTGCTGCGCTTTCTGCACACGAGACGGGTGCTTGGCACTCAAAAATCTTCAATTACATCGGAATGCACATCCTGGCACTCGTTGGAGAATTACAGAGCGCCTTTTCGCCTTCTCCTCGACCTTGCTACGCTCCTGCAAACAGGGCGGTAGACCATGCGAGTTCAAAGTGACGATGTAGATCCGGCCAGTCCTTTTCCTTTTGCTTTGCTTTCTTGTCCTTATCCTGCCGACGTGGCACCCATGCTCGCCCATGCTGGGTCCAGGTCATGACATTTCAGAAGTCATTGATTAAGTTCCGAAGCAATCAGCTTCAAGAGAAGACATCTCGTCAAGACTTACAATTGAGCTTGACGCGGGTCCATGTCATGCCTCTGGACCCGTACATGCGAACGTTAGATTCGTCTCGGCCTCCCCAAGCCCCAAAATTTAAGAGCCAGCTTCAGAAATAAAAGCAAGCTGACAGGCTTTTCTTGCAGCGGCTAGTTGAATTGAACTGGTCACGTGTTTGTGGCATCGTGGTATGTAGGCTTCACCACATAACATGCTGAACGAGACTGTGAGCGACATTCCGTGCCAAGAACCCACAACGTGCTTGCTTCCAATTGCGGCTGTTCGTACCATTGAGTTTACGCCAGCTTTGACATGCAGGAGCCCTGCTGGAAAACCCACAGATACTGCGAAGGAACTGCGGTCTGCATGAATGCACGTCACACAAAGAGCAACCCCCAACGAACACACATCAGTTAGGGAGCTCCTTCAGCAGCACTGTGGGCACCCCATTCCCGCCTGGCGGCACCCCGCAAAATGAGGACCCAAACGCGCTCAGAAATCCCCAAAAAAGGAGCCGCCTGGGGTACCCCTCAAAATCCAGCCCCGGGTGCAGTCTAGCCACCCAAACCAGCCCATTCGCCCGGACCCCCACTACATAGCTCACTGCTCAACGAAGCTTCCTCTCATGAGGAGCTTTCATGACTTCACCCAGCAGATCCTCTAGTCTTTAGGACGATGGTCATCCTCCCCCGTTGCTGAGTCAGACATTATGGGCTGTTTTCCACGTTGCCTGACTTGCGCGAAGAGAGAACGCAGAATGCTCAACAATGCATCTGGAGGTCTTAGAACTGATGCAGCTATGTCTCCCATAGGGCATCTTTGGCCATCACACTTCTTAACTCTTCTTTCCAGAAGTACAAGGAGCACTCATTTATCGCGATAGCACCCCATGATTGGATGTGACCTGGACCTGGCCTTCGACCTCGACCTCTCCTTTTGCTTTTCACGCTTTCGCTCTTTGGACCGGGATCGAGACTTATCTTTCTTCTTGCCCTTTGATGCCTTTGATCTCCGCCTGCAAGGTCTCCAGCAAAGAGGAGCATTAGTCAGAAATGCTTGTGTTGAGCTGTTCAAGAGAAGAAGCACCAAAGAGTCTCGTGATTGCGCAGATCACGCACAAGACTCTAGGACTCTAGGAACGCCGCCTTGATTTTGACCGCGATCTGCCTTTCAGCTTGCTCTTGTCCTTCTGGCACTGAAGGTCTAGCACTTCAAGGCTGTGACAGCTGCACGCCGAGCATGCAACATCATGCCCACTGGATCTGTGCACCTTCACAAGCTGCAAGTTCCTACAACCTGGCATGAAACTCGAATCCTTTGCTTTGGAGCTCTTGTCTTTCTGATTTGTCTCAGAGTCTTTGTTTGACTCTTTGCCTTTGCTTGTCTCTTTGTCTCTTTTCTCCTTCTGCTTATCTGCCGCTTTCACCTCTTTCAACTTCTCCTTCTCCTTCTCCTTTGACTTGGTCTCAGCTTTGGCTACTTTCTTTTCCTTGTTCTTATCCTTGTCCTTCTCTTTGTCTTCCTTCTTGGGCTCATGCTCCTTTTCCTTGACTGCACCCTTCTCCTCATCTGTCTTCTGATGCTCCTTTTCCTTATCATTGTCCTTCTTCTTGGATTTGTCCTTTGTGTCTGAGACAGCTTCGCTTTCATGTTTCTTTAACGATGAAGTTTGGGCCTCGGTTGCCGCATTCTCGTCCTCTGCTTTGGAGTCCTGGAAGACAAAGAGAAACACAAGATCAAAATCTTAACGCTATCAATGACACCGCTTTTGTCAACCCATCCTTGAGAACAACCAACTGCGCTACATGTACCGCGGCTTCCACGTCCGCTTCAGGCTGTGTCCTGGGCTGGTGACACAGAGGTGTCAATGGGCGCCAAGTAACATTAGAAGTCACCAACTGGAGATGGCTTTAGCTCATCTTGCCTTAACGGTCGTGCAATGTCGTGCAGAAGCCGGGTTCAGCAAAGCAGCGCCTTTTCAGTTGCTTTGTTTTTTTCGGCCTTTTGTTTTCAGGATCACTTTATTGCAGGCCCTGCTGCTTCCAGCTGTCCAGGCCCTACATTCAGCTTGCAAGGGGCCTTTTCCGCTGCCCTCTTTTCTTTCTCTTTGGCTTTCAGGATCGCTTCCTGGGCCTTGGCTGCAAAGCGTCACCCCTCCTCCATCGATTCACTTGGCTCCCGGCCAATCGCTCTTCTCGCGCCTTGAAGGCAGCTGCAATTTCGGCTTGTCGGGCCACCTGAGATGTTGGAACGTGGAATGAAGTGCTTTGCAGTGCTGCACACCGCAGGAGGAAGGCCAGAGCGCTGAGATGGACTCTCATCAAGCTCCAAGACACATTAGGCAATCTTGAGCGGATACCAACTGAATCCCCCGCGCTGCTTGCTACTTGAGCTCACAAAAGCTCAGCAACGCGGAAGGTTAAGCTTTTTTGGTCGAAAAGCCACCCTCCAGAACACGCGCCATCCCACATGGAAAGAAAGGAGTCCCACACTGTCACACGCATGAAATGAAAGTCTTGGAAAGGTGCAGCCTGACAAGCTGGACAGCAATCACTGAACATATCGTCTAAACGACGCACTCTGAATGCTTTCCACAAGACCGATTCTAGGCGATTCAAAGGCACCTCCAAGCATAGGCTCAGTCTGAATGACACAACTTGGTCCGCAACTTCATCTTTCTGTGTCGAGGCAGCCTTGACATGTGCATCTTCAGGCAAACCCAACATGCGTGCTGGTGCTGCAGTCCATGATACATGCGCAAGTAGTTTCGAGGCTCTGTCGTTTCCGACCATGCATCCAACTGCTACGCAAAATGTGCTCACCGAGCACGCTACGTCGCTTGCCCCGATGATCCATTTCCATCCCATGCCTGCGCGGAAATGTCAAATGATGGCCCTGTGCAGTTCTTTTCGCACTTTAGGTGCCTTCATGATTCTTGGGCGCCGTCTTGCCGCCCTCGAACTGCAGCAAGGCGGGTGTCTCACCTTGCGAAAAGCACTTCAAGACTGCGTCCAAGCTATGCCATTTAAAGTGTCAAGGCAACACAAACGTCACAGATGAAAACCGCCCAACACCTTGACATGCGAAGCTTCGCGGAAGAAATATCTGTTGCTCTTGGCAGGCATATGCACACACTCCAAGCTGGAGTGCCCAAATTGACATCGCTTTAATCAAAGCTCGGCTCCGCGCCAATGACGCGCAACCGCTGCCCTTTTGAGCAGCCATACTTGGCACCTTAGTCGACTGTCCGCTGAGACCCTGACAGGCGGAATCCAGCTGACCGTATGTGACATGGCACGCAGCATCTCGATCACCCCGCCAATACCTTTGACCTTGTGCTGGATTGCGATCGAGCACTTCGTGCATGGCACAAACTAGATCTGCTGAGGTTGCTGGCCTCTCCGGTCAGCGGCCCTTCAAGCTCCTCTGTTACGAAGCTGTCCAGTTCCGTTTCCGGTGGCGGTGCAAAGCGAGAATTTTCTGACCGAACTTCCTGCAAACAGTGGTGAAAGCCAGTGACAGCCGAGCCGACATTTCGACTCGGTCAAGAGTTTTTCCAGTTCGCACAGGCTATTGCAAGCGCGTGCGCCTGTGGGGCTGCATGGATGAAGGCGTGCGCCGCCTCCGCGGAGAAGACCGGCATTGGCATCGTTTCCGCCGCCGGCTGCACAGGGATGAAGGAAAGGCTAAGGAGGCGATAAGGATGCCTCAACAGTCTTAGCCAGTGGGCAGTCTGAGTGCGGCCTTCGGTGGCTCCACCTTCTTGCCACTGGCAATCAGCTCGAATTCTATCTGACAAGCCACAGACGCTGCAACTCAAGTCTCACGATGCACTTGGATCTAAATTGTTCTAAAATGTGAGATGCAGGTCAGGTTGACCATTGAAGCTCATTGCAGAATTCCTACAAGTATCGTTGCGGTGCGCCTCCATTTCTCGCGCCCGTTTGGCCCTCGTTTGAAGAACGGCAACGGGGTCGCGACAGCCAGACAACGTCCTCCATCAAGACGGTATCATCATAGCAAGGAGCCAACTTCTACTCCTGCTTGACATGACTTAACCCAAAGGGTCCCCGCAGAGATGACCCGCTTCTGATCATGCGGATTCATCAGCTTCAGGATCTCTTCCGACTGGCAGGGACTGGGAGGAAGGGGTAGCAACTTGCTTCAGAGAGATCGACCTTTGAACAAGAAAAACACGTTATGCAGCATATGCAGCGGCCTTCAAAGAAGTCCAAGGCCTACTCTAAATGCAATCAAAAGTTCGGAGCCAGGCCTCTGGTGTCATCCATCTGCGATTTGCTGCGATGAAGGCCTTCGTGGCAGAGGGCAAACTGATGACACGAGATCTGGCAGCTGAGGGCGAAAGGGCCTCAACCTCCTCTTTGCTGGCAGGCCTGGAAAGCCGACCCGAGGAAGCCTTGCTTTGCTGATCTTTTGGTTGAGCTGTGATGATTCCATGATGTGTGTTCCTAGCGCGATTTGACAGCATGCTCAGCCCTCACTTCACTAATCTAGTGGTCCCTCGTGCCCTCGTGTAGTCCCCTTGCTGGGGCAACCGAGGTCGCATTGGCCACCGTTTCCCTGCTCAACAGCTAAAGGGTAAATTTGATTAGTTTCTGCTGCGGCTTGACGCTGTTCGGCAAACCTGCCATCCAAAATGAATCATGCTGGCTGAAGAGCTTGCATTGCTGGAAGTTGGAACGCACATGCTTTGAGCTTGATGGTAGAAAAATCTCGTAACTGCGAAAGCGCCATCCACGAATGTCCGTCCATTGTTATGCTATGTTAGCCATGCAATAATAAATTTCCTCAGCTGCCAGCTGTCGTGTTCTCCGCAAGGTGGGCGCCCTGCACAAGACAGCTTCGTGCGAGAATGTTGACCACCCATGCTTCTTGAGCCTTCGATGTGGAGAGTAAACCATGTATCCCCTGAGACTGCGGCTGAAAGGATTGCTTCCTTTTCTTTTGCCTGAGGGAATCGGCGAATCCAGCAGCTCTGATTTAATGTCACATGCAGCTTTGATATCATTTCACATGACAGACAGACACAGCTTCTCTTTCAGCTGTCTTCTCGGGATCTTGTTCAACTGCAAGAGTGAGCAGCACTTCAGCAAGGTGTTTGTACCTGGTCTGAGGTCCTGGGCTGGGCCCAGGCGCTCCAGGCGTACTGAATGCCCACGGAGGGGGGACTGTTGAGCACGACTGGTACACCAATGTGTACCAAGCTTTTTTCATCGGGGTCAAATTCACCCCGACATCGTTTTGATGTTGCTCGAACACGGCTACTGCGCAACCACGGTCATGTAAGCCCTGGATGTCGGGCCATTTCCAATTATCAAGCCGACAGTCAGATTCTGGGTTTCATTGCCACGGGGAAGGAAGCTGCCCGGTAAGCAAAAGACGTTGGCCTTCTGCATCAAGCTCACTCCTGCTTCTGAGATCAACCTTTGGAAGTGCTACGGGCACACCTGCTTTTTTTTGCGCTTTAACAGACCAGCTTCCCACCAGATCTCGATCCTTTGGAGTACTTCTCCCGCATGTTTAGCTTCACTGACACACAGCTTGCATTGCAGCTGGCTGTTTTTGTCGTTGGTGCTCGAAGATGGCCCACTCTGTGCCGCGAGTTTGCCAAGCATAGCCTCGTCTGCGCGGCCAAAGATGACCAAAGCATCCCAAGCGCAAGTCAAGTTTCCTGGTTCAGAGGCTGGTCTGGCCACAAGCAGAACTCTTCAGAACAGGGAACGCGAAGGAAAACTGTAACAGTAACAGCGTTTTGCGTGTTTGGAGGATAAGAGGTGACTGTTCTTGCGAGCCCCGGCTAGACGCATGGTCCTAACCGGGATGAGGAAAATGCATGCTTTACAAGAAGTCTGCGCAATGCTCAGGGATGGCCTGCCGAACACGTGATCGCATAACTCCCACCGCATCACGGCAGCTCACCTCGATGGCTTGAAGCCAACTGCGTGGCCGGCCCGTAGTCAAGAAAAGTTCAGGCGCGAACCAGCGTGCCGCCGTTGATGACTCGTCTTTGGTCCTTTTACAAGGCACGGCACGAGCGGCACAATTGTAGCAGTTTTTCTGGAATGGGCGGAAACCTCCGGCGGCATGTTCCGAAGCTCCACTGCTGCACTGTCTTCAATCCATCGATCTGGCAGCATCAAGTACTTGCAATCCATTGCACATGCCCTTTTTTCCTTCATGTTAATTCACATCTGAAGGTGTGAAATGGGTGAGGCTGAAGGCAGCCTCTGCTTTGAAAAGTAAGGCCGAGCCTTATTCATAGGTGCCATCATTACGGTTTGCCATGCTCCTTGGATCTAACATGCCTGCAAGAGCGTGCATTTCAAAAGATCACGGTGCTTTTTGCCAGACAAAGTGGGGCAGTTAACATGCCCTGGCTGGCTGTTCGCCGTGATGAAAGTTTCCACCTCATCTTTGGTGGCAGGCTCTACCTTGACGAGCCTTTCACAAGCACACAGGGACTCAATACGACATGGCATCTTTAGGATGCCCGAGCCTTGGTGTCGGCGTGGAGCTCTCAGGGCTTGCCGGTGCCGAGGCCGGCGCAGCATCCATGCTCACACTCCCAACGCTGATCCATACAACTGCCAACACTTTTGCATGGTCCCAGGGAGATGGCATGACACTGTGGCAGACTCAAGCAGTCGATGCTCTGTCATGTCCACATGTTGGGTTGGTCGCGCTTCTTTGAGCTGTAAAGCTTCCGAGCCACCTCCGGGCTACCAAAAAAGAGCCTCCCAAATGTCTGTCGCATAGTTGCAGAGCGACTACATTGACTACATGGCATTTTCTGCTCCGGCATGCAGGCCAGAAGCTCCCGAAGATTCGTGTGAGATAGCATTGCGCAGTCTTGCCCATCTCCCTGTGGAAGATGGCAACCGCTTGCTGAAATGACATGGATCTTCGGGTAGATTAATGGATTCACAGATGTCAGGCTCACAAGGTTGCCAATACTTGCCAATGCTTCAACTCTTTGGAGGCAGGCTGCTCTGCAAGTTTAGGATTGACAACCTGCAATGTGACATCTGCGTTGTGCCACCAGTGGGGGTGCGCACGTGGGTAACTGATGGACATTAGCAGGGTGAGACGTCGGGTCAGCTGCAACAGTCGGTTGGCCTGTGACCCTGGAGATTGGCCAAGGTTCTCCTCCATTCACTGCCTTTCTGGATGACTTTGAAGAAGAGCGTGCAAGCACTTAGGGACTGAGTCACATTCAAAACCAAAAAAAATGAGCCCGAGCCGATGGCGAGAATGGCAAAGGCTGAGTCATCCTCAGCCAGCAAAGCAAGCTCGTCAACATACAGTACCCGCAGCACATGCTGCCACGGTGCAGCGTAGACTGAGTCTGGACAGTGCCGCATGCTGCCACAGGCTCAGCCTGCTCTCAGGAAAGCAGACAAAGGACACAGAATAGAGCACTGCACTGCAGATGTCACGATCACGCCTAACAAGCAAAGTGCCGGCTGGGTATGGAGATCTGCACTCCGAGCACTAGGACACAGACTTCCCTTTCATGCCAAGAACTCCCTGCAAAGGCTGGTCTTGACGAAAGCACTCAAGTACTAAAGTACATAAAACTGCTCATGGGATCAGGCCTTGAATAAGAATCCAAAGTGTTGCAAGACAACGTCAACAATCCCAAACACCCTTGTTGAGCTCCAGCAGGCAGCTAGCCACAAACCACAGAGGCAATCGGCAGTTGTAATGCGCGTGTCGCTACACAGAATTACCAGTCCACATACACGCTTAAGCAAATCTCGCTCATCAGTTCAGCCAATGCCTAGATCAAGATGAAACGAGTCTGTCAAGAAAACCAAAGGAGAATTAACCAGCATCTCCGGCCGGGCGCCTGGAAGTCGGTATGACCAGGTCTTGGCATGCCACATTTCCGGCAGAAGTTGGAGTCTGACCTCACCCAAAGACTGATCAAGACTGTCTGTCCATCAGATTGGCGACATTCTGCCAAAATACTGCCACCAAGCAGCATGTAGACATTGCCGCAATTGGCGCAAGAGATAGCCTCGTGAGAACGTGAAGTTCGCCCCGTGCTGACCCCAGATAAGTCCTGACATGTCAGAATAAGGCCAATGCGCAGCTCAACAACGGGTGCTGGAACCTGTGTCTGCACTGTCTGGATCTGCGTTTGCAGAGTTGCACCAGACACCTGGTGTCTCCAAGAAAATGACGTGGCAAGCATCTCCAGTAGGCTTTGGCTTCAAATATCAAGCAAGTGCAACCTAGTGAAAAACGAGCTGATGCCGCTCATTTCTTCCAGAACAACGATAAAAAGTTGAGAAGATGGAAGCTCAGGAAGAAACATCACGGGAGCCCAGGACTGTCATTGGCAACCTGAACATCGATTCACAGTCAGGCACATCATAGCTTGTTGCTGTTGTACGCTGCGCCATGCCATTGCTAGAATTCTGTGCGACGAGGTCACGCAGTGCCGATGGTGCCAAGCCGTGCTGCGCCGCATGCGCCGCGGTCCTGCAAGAGATGGGCTTTGCCAGGAGAAATCCAAATGTCACGATCTTCACGGTCTTGGTACCTGGTCCAATAGCCGCACCTCCTGCCATGCACCTGGAAACCTCAGCGCAACACCACAGACCGGCTGGCTCGTTACTCAGCGGCCGGTGCTTGGAAGGGGCTACGACTACGAGAATCGTTTTGTGCTTTTGCAGCTAGCATTCACTGGCCCGCCGGCTCCTCATCTTGCAGTGTCTTTCCAGGCACTGAGAGAGACCCGGTAGAAGGCTCTGTGCACGGGAATTTCGCATGGTTCCCTGCATGTCATAAGGGAAAAGCAATGACAAATGCCGCACGGCTGTCATCAGTCCTTGAAAGGCATCAAGCCAGCACAGAATCACCCTGGGTTCGCCCAAATGTCGTCCAGTGCTCAGGTTAATATGAGCTGGAAAGCTTATTAGGTCCCAACGGAAGCCCACTCCAGGCTACAGCGTGAGGAGTCATGGACATGAAATGTCGACAAACGATATAGTGGGGACGACAAGAAATGCTTCACCCAAGATCTAGCTCCGCATCTGAAACAGACTTTTGCTTTCGCCAAACAAAAAACTCCACATCTACAGGATGGTCTTGACTGCCTGTCTTTATTCTGCTTCAACTGGCAAATCGTTTCAAGTCCGTTTCAGATGTTTCTTCCGTTGCGGTTGGGCGTTCTGGCTGCAAGCCGCCCTGACGGCCTAGAGCGCTCCACGCTCGTGAAAGGTCGCGAAAGAAAAAAAAACTCGCTTAGAGGCACTGCAGCCATTGGCCAATCTCTGTGTTCACCTCTGCCATTGCATCCAAATGTACCCGATGAGAGCAAGGTTCAATGACTACCAACCGGTAGTTGTCAAGGTACGTGGCAAGGCCCTTGAAAAGGCCTTCTCTGCAGATACGGTCATGAGACCCCTTCAGGATGAGGATGGGCAGCTTGAGCTTGCGCTGGGAGCCCAGAACCTTGACAGGGACAGCACAGCAGCTGTGCAAGGTATAGGACGTGAGCACAAAAATTGTCGGCACGGCTCCTGCTGGTGCTCGGACTGACCACGCAAAAGCTCACTCCAGTACGGATCTGCATCTGCGAAGACAGAGCCCATCACCTTGCGGACTAACCTGCCAAGGTGCCGCGCATATTCCTTGTGTACAACTGGCTGATGCTAAGTCTTAGCAGATGAAGACGCTCCGAGCAGCATTCGGTAGTAGTTCAAGTGCCCCCTTGCTGCACGTGGTTGCAAGAGGTTTGCACGAGAAAGGTGCAGAAGTTCTGGACGCACCTGTGCCCGCCTTAGCTTTCAGCTGGCTACACACGAACTTTCGGCTACGAATACGAGCAAATAATAGCAGGAATAGCCAAGGAGCTCTAAGTCGTTCAACAGCACTGCTCCCAGGAATGCGTTCCTTGCCAAAAAGGCAGTAGCTGCAGAATGCTCGGCACATCTTCACTTCCGCATACTACAACAGTCAATCGTGAGTTGGTGAATATCTCCATGTTCAATCAGGGCTCTGGAAGGTCAGCAGAGCTTCCGGCACAAATGGTGTGCTGAAAGCTACAATGTACAGCCAGCTGTAAAGCTGTGAAAGGTCGCGCAGGCCACGTGCGCAGGCTTCCAGTGGTGGCATGGACAGCGACACGAAACCGGCGACTTCAGGCGCATTGGCCGTCAAGCTCAAGAGACGCCAACCAATCAATGCCCCGACGCCATGGGCCACCAATAACGGCTTCTGGCCACACATGTGTGTCACCTAGGCCCATGCCACGATAGCCATCTCAATTTCCGCTACTTTGGTACGGTAATGTCAACTACTTTGGTACGGTAATGTCAACATATTTGCCAGCAGAGTTGCATACTCCAGCCCGGCACGCAAGTCTGCAACGAGGCAGGTCTCCAAGTCGTACATCTCTGGGTCTGCAGGCTTGTCGCTCAAGCCGCATCCCCGCAAAGACATGGCCATGACAGGGTGTCCCAGCGATGCGAAGAATTGCATCTGACCTGCAGGGAAAGTGAACCAAGGATAGAAGTCACAAAAAGTAGACGTCGCATGCTGGACGCCTTGCCTTCCCAGGAGGTCCACATGTCAGGGAAACCATGCACAAAGACCAGCGGACGCTTCAGTCCGCGGCGTCCGAAGCCTGCGCCTCAGGCGGTTTAGGAGAGACGCACATGTACCTGCATGGGACAGTTTCCATGTCAAACAACGCACGTGGCCTTCCACGGCATGCAGCCGCGTTCCATCGGATGAGGTCAGATAGACGTCCTGCAGGTAACGCCCATACTGCAAGGCAGCATCAGGTATGGTATGCTGCTGCTTAGAGACCACTCGAATGAAAAAACGTGGCTCCCTTACAAACAGTGGAAGAGAAACGGGCGCTTATAGTCTTGACAAGGAAACAGACGCCCCGTGGCCCGCCTCAAAGCCACTGCCCAGGGCCGTTGCATTCAGCCCTGTGGCTGGCTTTGCAAAACGTTCGGGGCGGCCACGGCGCCAGAGAGGGCGGCCGAAGAGGCCTCAAACGTTTTGCAACCAAAGCAACCGTTTTGGACTCTTTGCTGTCGGCTTATGTCGATTTGATCTAAGATGAGGCACAGGGCAGCCGCAGGAGCCCAGCCAAGCAGCCCACAGTCGCCGTTGCACTCGCTACGATGCAGTCAGACATTTGTCCCTGCACTGTGGTCTTGAATTTTAATCGGGAAATGTTGCTGGAAACAACAGGTTCTCTGCTTCGGTGGCTGCTTTGTGTCCTTGATCAGTCGTCTAGTTTGCTGCTGGTAGTGGGAGGGTGGAGGCTGCATCAGGTGCTTACTTAAAAGCAAACCCATAATTCTGTTCACTTGAACCGCTAGCTTACAGCTCAGACTATCATTCTGAAATGCCTGCAAGGGTGGTTTGCAGGTGGGCCTCGTTAATGCAGGACCCAAGGATGAGGCATCATGTTGCGAGATCAGTCAACCTACAGGTGATGAAGAGAAGAGACACAAGCATGAAAAGTATTGCCACAACGCATCGGTGTCTTGCAGCTTGAAACTGATCTTATCACCCTCCCACTGGACATTGCTTTGTGGCAGATCAAATATGGGTTTAGGCTCTCTACCGGGCTGCCCAAATTTCAGCCTGTGCTGACATGTTTCTGAGGTCCTAGCTGAAGGTATCCTGACGCCACGCGTGTTCCAACAGCCTGACTCGCCACCGCCCCGAGAGGCGCCCCGAGAGGCGCTGCGAGAGGCGCCACCTGGCCGGTCATGACTTGACCGGCCTGGGCCTGGCAGGCCTGGCAGGCCTGGCAGGCCTGGCCAACACGAGGCGGCCCCGTTGCTGCGCCAACCGGTTCCTGGAAACCCCGTGCACAAGTGGATGTTCCCAGTAAGAGGCAGGGCCGCAGGGCCTGCTGAAACATGGCTGGTGTGAGATTCACAGTGGTTACCTCAAATTTCCGAAGGTTTCGCCACTGATCCATGTCCCTCCCACTTCCTTACAAGCCAACAGGCGCTCAGAGTCAGACTACCGGCGCTTCATTCGAGACCGAGTGCTCGGTAATCACAGCGGACACTTCCACCTACATTATGACAATGACGAACATTCAAGCTATCCCAATGAGCGGCAATTCAACCATTCTGCACCTCATTACTCGGAAGAGCGATTTGGCGAACAGAGGCGACAGGGGCCTCATAGATACCTCCCAACAGCAAACAACGACAGGGAGCAAGAAGTGTGGTGCAAACTGCTCGCTGCTTCAGCTGGCTGCGCTGACATCAGCTGGCTGCGCTGACATTTTCTGCTTCTCTCACCATCCCCATGACCAGACAAGCCAGCAGAGCCTCCATGCTCAGCTTCAGCTATGCCCGCGACAACTTCCTAGCGCATGGCAGACATCCAAGTAGCCAAGCACCCTCAAAATCTTCAAATGACTGCAACGATTGACTGGTTACAACATCTCGTAGCATCTTCTGCAGGAACACTGCTGCAACCACTCTTACTTGATGGCTTGACGCAGCCTCTTTTGTTGCGGAGCGTTGATACTGCCAGCCTGGTCAAGGCTGCAAAGGGCGAATCATCAACAGGTTCCGGGTGCACAAGTTTCAGAGTTTGCAGAAGATATCATTTATCACGCGGGACCAACACAATCCCACACACACCGTCCACAGCCAACCTGCCAAGTCCACAAAAACATCGGCCCTCTCGTTCACGCACGCTCGGAAGCGAACGTCACAACGTTGAAGCCAGGTCAAACAGCAGACATCAGCTGCACAAGCACTTGCGAGCGGCCTGTCTGGATTATTCTTTGCTGCATGGAGCCGGATGCTTTCTGGCGAATCACCTCATGCTGCACCACCTGGCACAAGAGCGCCAAATTGTAAGTGTGATTAGGATGCATGACCCCCGCGCAAGGATGACGCAGGCCTTTGATTGATCAGGAATAGTATCTGTGGTCAATCAATGCAAACCAATTGGTGCGCGGTGCTTTAGCCAAATGGGTTGATAATACCCCCAGTTGGCCACTAGCACGCTCGTGGAATAAGCGTATCTTCAGACTTGAGGACCCCTTTGGGTTTCTGACATGGACATGATGACTAGACGGGGCCGATCACCAGGAGCGACCAGCGAGACGCCAACCCCGTGACTGCCAGTCAATGATGGACCCCCGAGGAGAGGGGACCGCCCATTGCAGCTTACCGTGAGGGCATACGGTTTCTAGAGGTAAGGGTCGATGATAGGGAGCTGGAACCAGATTACGATGCCCGTATCACAGTCCCACCATGCAGGGCTACTTCGACCACAGTAGTCAGAGAGACACGTGCCTCAATCCAAGAAGCCTCAGAGTCTGGGGATGAGTTACCCTTTCAATCTATTGGATGCTGCACAGCAGGTTTGAGGGCTGGGAGTTCTGGTGATGCAAGAACGATTGGGACGGAAATTGACGGACAGGTGCCCAGCCAAGCGTCTTTACCAAATTTAGAAGATGAAAGCCAAGGTGAGCTTGCGACTGCTGAGATCTTAGTCTGGCAGGGTGGCGCCAAGGGTTTTGGTCCACTGCAAGCTGGTTCAAACAGCGACATGACATCATCGACAGAACCCATATCATATTACCAACTAGCACTAGGCCAAGTACACTTTCGGGGAGAAGCCGCAGCAGGGAGCGAGATGGTGGACAAGAGAACCGCCTCGAGCGCATCTTAGATCGTAAGTAGAGAGTCTAGCTTGACAGACCATGGCCCGGTTTGAAGCAATGGACTTAATGACATCTCAGGAATGCCGGCAACGAGCAAGCAAAAGAAATGGCAGGATGCTACAATTGATGTGGTTGGCGCAGCAGCCAGCCATTCAAGGAGGAGCAAATTTTACTTCGGCTTAGCAGGTGGTCCTGTCAGGCTAGAGGAGCCTCATCAGACATGGAGGGGGTACTGGGGTCAAAGGACGCAAAGCCGGACGCGCTTGAGGTAGCGAACATCCTACTGGATGATGACCCGTGAGTGTTGAGTTACCGTGGTGATAGACTGATGGCAGAGGAGAAGAGCACCCCTACAGCCGTACGGAGCCTGTATATGCTACACCAACTACTCATTTGCTGGTCCAGCTGGGAGGTCCCGGAGTCACTTAGCCAATTTTCTCCGGGTCATTTGGCGAATTCGGATGCCGCACCACTTAGCAACTTTTTTGCGGGTCACTTGGCCAATTCAGGCTTCAGGATTTAGATTTGGGTTCATCATATATCTTAAACCCCGCTCCATCATTTGGCGATTAGGGTTTGGGGGCGTTTGGGGTGTTTTGGGTTTAGGGTGTTTAGTGTCTATGGTGTTTACGGTTCAACATGTTCAAGGTTTAGGGTGTCTAGGGTTCAGGGTCTTCGGGGTTTAGAATATTTAGGGCGTTTAGGGTCTTCGGGGTTCAGGGTCTTTGGGGTTTAGGGTCTTTGGGGTTTAGGGTCTTTGGGTTTGGGGTCTTTAGGGTTTAGTGTCTTTAGGGTTTAGGGTCTTTGGGGTTTAGGGTCTTTGGGGTTTAGGGGGTTTAGGGTTTAGGGTCTTTTTGCTATGGCCGTGCGCGCTGTACGAATGCGCGCTTAGGCGCCAGCTCAAACTGAGGATTCCGAACCTCTTTGGCTATGTTAGCATAGTGTTGGTGTGGTCCTAAAATACCTCTAGAGAGCAAGTGGCGGGGGAAGTACTTTCTAGAGTAAACTTCCAGCCAATAGGGAAACTGCATGCCTCTCCTCCTACCTTGATCCACTATGCGGTCTTTGAAACTGGGCCCAAAGATGACACTGTGCATAGGGTCTTGGCGGTGTGATCTATAGACCTGCACCGTCAGCAAGTATTGATGATAGGAAAGGCATTCGGAAGGAAGCTTTGGACAGCCCGCTTGTTCCCAGACACTTTGATTGGTGACCTGTGAATAATAGGACGCCTTGATTCCAATCGCACGTCTTAGGAACCTGTAATATTGTCCGTCAATCCTATGAAGCTGTTTGGGGGTTAGGGTGAGCGTATCTAACCCATAAAGAAGCGTGGGTAAGAAGACGGTCTGAAAGATGCGGACCTTGGATGAGCGGGTTTTGTTGCTATTCCCAAACGAGTCGCAACTTTTTGTATGCCTCTTCTGCTAGTCCTAACCTATGGTAGAAAGCAGCTTCAAAGGGTTTCTCCCAAGATACTAAGTGTGGTCTTGACCTGGGTACCATCGAGAAAACAGATCGAGGATGAGGGGGTTTTAGGGTGGCTAAGTATTTCCGTCTTGTCCAGATTCAATTTCATCCCATACTCCGATGCAACACTTTCCAGGCCGCCTAGAAATCCCTGGAGCTGCGTAAAGGTGATGGATAGCAGGAGGGTATCGTCCGCATATTCTAGATCGTAAACGGAGTGTGCGACTGACCATACATTGGTGGGCGTTCCGTTATGGGTAAGGTCCGTGTCGAGATCATGCAGCATGACGCTCAGTACTATGATAAAAAGGTAGGGGCTGAGGGGGCAACCTTGTCTGATGCCTGCGTGAACTGTACCCTCACACTCCGTGTTATTAAAACCTCTAACATAGAACAAGGGATTGAGATAAATGCTAGCTATATTTCGTAACATCCTTGAAGATAGCCCAAATCTCTCTAAAGCATGCAGCATGGCGGTGTGGTCCAAGGAGTCGAATGCTTGTTTCCAATCCAAAAATAACAGATGTAGCGGTGTGTTAGTCATAGTTGACCATTCCATTGCTCGGCGCAATATAAACAAAGGCTGTGTGGTACTACGCTGAGATCTAAATCCGTACTGGGTGCTACGTAGTCTGGAATCAAAACACGTCGCGAGTCTAGTCTGTAACATTGCAGAATATATCTTGTACACCGAATTAAGGAGGGAGATTGGGCGGTATGACGAGGGGTCAGCGTCGCTGCCTTTGTTTTTGAATATTGTAACTACTCTGGCCTCTACCCATGATCTTGGGACGTCACCTTCCATCCATATTTTATTATAAATGTCCAACAGAATCTCCTCAGACTGCGCATCCAGGTTTTGGAATAATTCGCCTACTACACCATCCGGTCCTGGGGCTTTGCCAGCTTTGATTTTGGCTAGCGCGTCTTTCAGGTCTTGGATTGAGAAAGCGTCCTCGTCTGCCTGGGTGGTATGGAGGTGTGGTCTGCAGTTTCTTCTGTCGGCGGCCTGTTGGCTGATGATGGGTGTGGCCCATTGGGAGTTTTGTAGGTGGTTACGAAACACCTCGTGCGTGCGCGACCATGGTTGCGGTCTTCCGTCCTCCTCAAGGTGAGCCCGTCTACCCTGAAACCCTCGTTTTTGTCGCCTAACCACGTTCCAAACGGTTGACGAGGTGCCTGCGGGGTCCCTTGTGAGTTCCCTGTGCACCCACCCCACCCTATCCTTCTTGGCGAGCCTGTTCGCTTTGTTTCGGAGCTCTTTCCAATCCGGAGCCTGCGTGGCTTCCGCGCGTCTGGCCTCCTCCAGAGCGAGTAGCGTGCCGTCAGTGATCCAGGGCGTTCTCGGGACGAACTGTCTGTAGGAAATGGTGTCCCTTGCTGCTTCTCTCATGGCCGTGACGAATGCATCTGCGGTGTGGTCCGTCTTAGGGGGGTCGGGGTTCTGAAATGGTAACGTAAGGTAACGAGGTGCCCCCTTGTACTTCGTAGCTGTTTTTACCTATCTCCGCTAGCCTATCCGCCCTTTCATTGCCTTCGTTGCCCTGATGACCCTTTACCCAAGTGAAACTAATTGTCATTCCTGATTTACGGTAGAGCTTCTGGGCCGCTTGTACTAGGGCTTTGTTGGCCTTTGCCCTCCATTTACCCGTGATGACCTTGATAGCCCACGGACTATCCGAATGTATGCGCACATGGGAATATTCGTGCTTCGAGGCGTACAATAGGGCTTCTATAATGGCTGTAATTTCCCAGTGTTATTAGAGCCTACCGTCGCCCCTAGGTACGAGAAATGGTTCGGGGAGGTGATTACGGGCCCACGCCTCTAGCCAGGTTAGTCCTTGTTTACTAGGCTTAGGGTCTTTAGGGTTTTGGGGGATTAGGGTTTTAGGGTCTTTAGGGTTTTAGGGGGTTTGGGGTTTCGGTTTAGGGTCTTTAGGGTTTAGGGTCTTTCGGGTTTAGGGTTTTTAGGGTTTAGGGGAGGGTCTTTAGGATGTAGGGAGTTTAGGGGGTTTGAGGGGCTTTAGGGTTTTTAGGGTTTAGGGGGTTTGGGGTTTCGGGTCTTTAGCGTTTTTGGGGATTAGGGTTTAGGGTCTTTAGGGTTTAGGGGGTTCAGGGTTTAGGTTTTGGGGGATTTTTGCTAGAGCCGTGCGCGCGCTTTTCTGCGTCTGTGCGCGCGCTTTGGCGCCATCTCAAGGGGATTTAGCAGGGATCTCTTCATTTGTGTGTACGTAAAGTGTGGGCCTAAAACCCCTGCGGTGTGGTCAGACAGTTCTGGGTGGTATCTTTTAACCATGACTTCTATCCAGTATGGGAATTGCATACCTCTACGTCTACCTTGTGTAAGAATTCGGTCTTTATAACCGGCGCAGAATACCACGTTATGGATTGGATTATCTTGTGGGGCACTGTAAGCCTCGTGAAGCATCTTATACTGAGTGATCCGGACACTTTCTGAGGGGCGGTTTGGTCTG
>CAJNIZ010000292.1:46679-56921 GCA_905231905.1 Symbiodinium pilosum | reverse complement strand
TGTTTTCTTTCTTTCTTACTTTCTTTCTTTCTTTCTTTCCTCCTCCGGCCTAGGGCTCGAATATTTTGTTTTTTGATCCCTGCTCGGGAGGCCAGAAATACTGTGTTTTACTATAAAATCCAGGATTTCGTTTGTTTTTTGATCCTTATTTGTTTTTTTGTTGATCCTTATTTGTTTTTTTGTTGATCCTTATTTGTTTTTTTTGATCCTTATTTGTTTTTTGTTTGACCCCCCTCCCCAAAATGCTGGCCTGACGTCTGTTGTTGCTGGGGACATGTACTCCGAGGATGGGATAGCCTAGAGCACACTTATCAATGACTCTACATGTGCAGATAAGGCAAACCTAGAGTACATTGCTCGGAATTCTCAGTGGCTGAAGCCTACCCACGGCATGAAGATGCTTCTTCTTCAGAACTCTCCCCTCCACCAGCATGCGCGCAAAGACCTGGTTGCAGACGTCCAGCAAGTTTGTTTCCTTGCGGAAGATCGCGCCACGCCGCCACGCTGAGGCGCAAATTGTTTTGAGTTGCCCGAGAACGGACATGACATGGCTTCACACCAAGGCTGCTGACAAAGACCCTCTTGCTCAAAAGATAGAGAGAAAGCGAGCAGCCAGAAGGGAAAGGATTGCCTTCGGCACCTCTTTCTTCACGTATTGGATGTGGGGTCGAGGCACCTGCCGGGACCAGCGTAGCATACCAGAGACGAACAGGCAGCAAGGCCCAGCGGACTTGTCGCATGGAGAATCAGAATGGCTTTACAAACCTTGCAGAAGATGGAGCTTTGGCCTGTGTCACGGCTTCCACGTTGATGACTTCAGGAACTTCTATAGCACGCTCCTCGTAGATCACCTGCACATGCATCATATGTAAGCTTCTGCATGAGTCTGCTTTAATTCACCCAGCTGGTCTCTGTGCACAGTGAGACGTGGTCCCATAACCAGTCTTGTGCCTGTGGAACTTCGACCACTTTCTCCACATACCTGGAACAGCTTCCATGCAACACAGTCCGAAGAGGCCGGCGGTCACGGTCTGCGCTTTCTTGGAGGCTGATTTTGGCGTATCACCCAGGGGCTCGGGCACTTCATCACCATCTCTTTTTCTCAGATTTTCAGGGCCCTCCAGTCAGTCTTGGACAGCCTCCAGGATGGGAGGGGCCTTTCAGGGCCTGCAGGGGGGCCAGAACCTCTTCTGTCTTTCGGGCTCATCCCGAGATCTGCTAAAGGTCCCAACCGCGCAATAGAATTGGAACAGTTCGGGGCAAACATGACACACCATGGCGGCACTTGACAACCTTCTTGGGGACCCGCTTCTCGATGTACTTCACCTGCACTAATGGCACTCAGGATTGTCATCCTGCCCAGCGAAAACAGCCCAACATTGCAGCAGCGCACACGGAGAAGCCACCATTGATTTTCCGACAGCGCAACCTCTGGGCCGAGAAGGCATGGCTTGGCCAGGCATTCCAGCCTTGTGTGGGGACCAACGCAGACCCAACCGCCTACCTCAATCTAGACTGGCTTATGCGGGAGAAATGTCTGAAATTGGTTCAAAGCTGATCAGGTAGCAAAAACATGTTCAAGCTCTGGCTTGCTTTGTAGCGCCTCAGCGTTACTATTGGGACATCTGCTAAGCTACCAGCTTTTATTGGGGAACAAGACATGAAAGTCTACCCACTTTGAATGCCAATGTTCAACTATGCAAGTTTATGCCAGATGCTCTCATCACCAGGTGCCTCTGGCTGCCAGGATCTTGAGAGCAGGTCAAAGTGTGCAAACGCTTTGGGCTGAAATGGCCAGCTGCAGTTTGACCCAATTCTACGACGAATTTGCCCTGAAGACGCAAGGCTCGTGAGATCTAAGCGGTTAACCTTGATGCTAGGCTCTGACTGCAGCATGATGACTGTTGAAAATGCTGAGTTCCCATGCAGGACGACCTATGCATGATCCAGGGCATGCAAGCATGTTGTTGAACGCTTTGCTTCCTCTTCTTCCTACCATCTCTCTAGAATGCTGCTGTAAACTCAGTAACAAATCCAAGCAGGTGCAGATGGCGGGTTCATAGACACAGTTGTGGGGGTTTGTCACCCACGCTACGAAACAACCCTCGTCCAGTTCACTAAGGCCGGCGAGTCGGTGCAGTGCTTGGCCGCGGTGCCTGGAAAATTGCTCAGCGACATAAAATTCTTATGTTGGCACACCGGATGTCACTTTAGCTTGGCTAAGTGATTTTTGTGATGCTTTTGGTGTCGAGCTACAGTCACCCCGATCTAACCAGATCAAGTTCCATGTATTTGTGGCACCTGATCAGAGTGTATCCACACGATTGCCTTTGAGAGCTCTTACCACGAGAAGCGCCAAATGACTAGGCTGTGCCAATCTGATAGGTACCTGCAGCAACCAGGCCTGCATGTTGCTGGGAAGAAGTGGCAGCATCGAAGGCTTCTCCTGGTGAAGTCTGCCTGGAGCAGCATCCACCTCATGCAGCAAAAGTGGTCATGCAATGTAGTTTGCAATAGAGACAAATACCAGCATGTAGAGTCACCTCCAGGAATTGTATTGTAGAAAGAGTGAGATTCTGTCCGGAGAATGGCGAAGAATGGCACAGCCACACCTGCTTATGGGCATCTTGGAAGCCCTTCCCGACACCACGGAGAAAGTCGTGTGCAACCTCCAACCTCAGTTTGAACAGCACTCTTTGTCCGCCCCTCAGTGCAAGGCATGCTGGAATAAGACAGGCACCGTTCTGCTAGGGTATGCACATCACCCTGACATCGCAGGCAACCACCAGCACAATACGGCCGCACATGGATGGCAGGCGCACCTGTGTGTTGACAAACTCTGTAGTTAAACCACTCAGATTCTTGGCGTTGCTCTGGACATCGCGGTCCTGGGCAAGTTCTAGCAATTGCTCAACATTCCTTTCATAGAAGACAGCCAACTTTGAAGAGCGCGCTTGTTTGTAGCGTTTTCTTTCACAAGACTTTCATATCTACTTCAAAATCCACATGGGAAGAAGCTGAAGCACAGAACTCGTTCATGGCATGAAAATGACGCACAGCTTGCGCAGGGCTTTCAACCAACCCTGAGCTTCAGATGGCTTTCACGATACTCTGCGAAACTTCGCGCAATGTCTGGACAAAGTCCAAGGGCATGGAATACCTGCCTCAAGTTGGGGCTTGAAACGTGGTTTTACCTGCGTCAAAACACCACAAGGTGGGATCATGTTTGCCCTGTGACAGGTTTGGCGCTGGAGGGCCAAAATACTAGCCTCACAGATTCTATCCGACGGAGATGACATAACCATGAAGTTTATCACGAATCCTTTGCAAAGATGCCCAAGAAAAAACAAACGCTTCCTTTCATCTTGCGTGCCCTCTTTTGCTCCTCTTGAAAAACAGAGGTTCTTGGAACAACCCCAACGTGCAAAACGGCATCAAGGCAAAGGTTCCTTTCGTGAACGGGCATTGCACTCTGGCTGATCAGTTGCCTCTTACGCTCCCAACACTTACATGGCCCCGCCCCAAACAACGGAAACAATTGTCTGGGGCGTAAACGTGCGCCCACTAATCCATGATTCGGGTTGGCTGAGCAAAATTCGCGGCATGTGTGGAAAAAATGGGCAGGAAGCTTCGCTGCTCAGGCGAACCCCAGCGAGTTCACAACAGTGTCATGTTCAGCAAGCGGTGGCAAGCAAGCATGTGCAAGTCAAAAATATTGATCCACTTGGGTGCTGCTGAGACTAACGAGAGTGATCCCTGGACTCATGGGGCGAAGCTTGGACTAATGGGGCGACTGTAACGTTAAATCAACTACTCACCTGCTTTGGGCGCAGCTGGACTAACGGAAACGATCCCCGGAATAATGCGGCGACGATGACCTGAAACCAAAACTCCTCATCCGCTTGGGCGCAACTTGGACTAACAGGCACGGTCTTTGGAGTAATGATTATAAAATGAAACCGCTTAGGCGCAGCTTGGATTAACGGGAACACCGGAAGGCAGCACTGGCCCTTTTACTGGCACCCTGTCCAAGCCTGCACAATGGCTGCGGCACGAAGTTTCTGAGAAAATTGCACCTGTGCAGCAAGGGTTTTTTTGGTGACGCTTTCAGTCCAGACCTCCTGGGAAAACAAACCCTACTGCTGTACAGTCTTCTGGCCCTTATGCCAAAACGCCTTCTTGACCACAGCTAACTTGCAAGGCTCTCTAGCTTCCGCATTGTCTGCGAGTGCCCATTCGCCTTCGGCGATCACCTTGCAAAGAACTTTGTTATGAACCCACTTCGTGAGGCCATCCCCAGCCATCTCAGAACCTGGCACCCATCGAACAAAGCAGCCAACGTCTGCCTTCAAGACTGCTTTGCAGAGCACGGCCACATCGATCGCAATCTTCTATCGCTGGGCAGGGTCTCACTCGATATGGCATCATATCCTGTCTTGGCATCCGTGGCCAACACATGCCGCCATTGAGCAACGTGCGCCTTCCAGCGCTGAACTTCAGAGCGAGAATCCAACAGCTCAGCCAGGACAGCCCTCACGTAATCGCCGTGCTCGTAGGCGGTTGCCCCTGATGATATCTCGGCGGACATGGAGCAGCGCACCACACAGTGCACCTTGGCGCTATTCCCCTCCAAAACGCACACTTGAGGGACACATGGATGGGCACCAGGTTGCCTCCTTGGCTGTGACCTCATAGCTCCATAGGCGGCATCACTGACGGAGATCAACAGCATGACCATGTCTTCCAGGGGGCAGCCCAGGTTTCGGACTTTGAAGATCAGAGGCTTGTGCGCCCACTTCACCCCCAAATTGGGCCATTTCAGCGCCTCAATTCACCCAGGGCCAGCCAGTTGCTGAACCAGCCTTGCAGCCCACTTCAGTTCAGCTGCCCCGCAATGGAGCTAATGATGAGGGGGCCCAGCTGGTCCACACAGTCCTGGAAGTAGCCCCACAGGTCGGAGTCGTTGGCTATCGGCTCCTCAACCCACTCAACGTCATCAGAGCGAACGGCCATGGAAGATCCTGATGATGCCGTGTCGTAGTCGATGTCGCCTGAGAAGCCGTAGACGCCGGCGTCTGTCCAGCCGCCGAGCCTGCCGTAGTCGGAGTCGTCCAAGAAGCCGCCAAGGTAGAAGACGTGGAGGCCGTAGGCCTTGAAGTTCGAGTCCTGGCACGGAGGATGTTTTTTCGTGTACTCCTCCATGGAGTACTCAGCCAGCCGTGGCTTTGCGTTGCTTGCCAAACGCCAGCCGCGTCCTCAGCTGATCCCAGATCTCCTGCGCCGACGCTCGCCAGGGCTCGGATCAGGCGGGTGGAAAGCCCGGAAGACGCCAGGAAGAAGACTCATCTCAAACAAGCCCAAGTCCTGGATCGTGTCCTTGCACTCGAGGTGCCACAAACTAGGGCTTTCTGGCAGCCGCTGCCCAAAACCTCCTTTTGTGAGTTCCACTATAGATCTTAGATCATCACGAACATTCTCGCCCAACTCTGAGACCAAAAATTAATTCAAGCAGTTTGGGGGATAGCCCTTGGGGACCTTAACATGAATGCGTTCTTTGCGAGGGAGTTCTTTGCCTTGAAGGAAGGCAGCACTGACGTCCAGGAAGTGAAGAACCGCCCACCTTGCCTGCAACGCCACGAAGTTGATCAAGTTGCGCCCCAGGACGCCTGCCGTAGGCGAGGAGGTATCATAAAGTCCGGCATCCGAGTCCTTACGTCCACCGAAGATCCAACGAGCCTTCAACAAGGCGGGGCCCCTTTGTTTGTAAGAACAAAACGAGATCCAAGCACCGGCGCCGGATCCAGATAGAATCCAACGGCTTTCTTCAAGGGAGCGATGTAGCTGCGGCGTCCAGCTTCAACCACTGGCACTCTGCTCGAGCTCGGTCGGTGACCCCCTCCATCTCGGCAAGGTGAGGCGTCGCACATTCGCAGATCTCCGAATTGACCAGTCGTGTCATTGATCACGGCTTCAAACTAGGGGATCCCGGCCCTCGGGCCTGCCGCCCCTTCCTTGGCTGCTTGTCCTTGCCCTTGCGGCGGATGACCTTTTACACTGATCGCACCTTGGCGTAGGCCTGCTCCATGCGACTGCGCAACTCCCCAGCTTCGTCGGGGCACCGAACGTCTTTGACAAAGCCTCGAACATGCGCTGCCTCTTGGCGAAGTTCAGAGCACGGGGATCCATCGCGGCCTCCTCTTCGCGCTTGCGTCTCTCCGCCAAGTTGCTCTGCACTGAAAAGGACACGTCCTCCAACAGCTGTTACTTCGTCGCGGCATCGTCATTGTCCTCGAAGGAACTCGTGTCGGTGTCCTGCTCAGCGTTGTCGTGTCGCTCCCCTCCTCGAAGTCCACAATGACCTTCCGGCGTTTGGGCTGGGAAGCTTGTCCAGATCCCTGAGCCGTGGGGTCCGGACTTCGTGATGACGTTGCGCTTGTTCAACTCCGTCTCCACATGCTTCAGCGCATCGATGATGAACTGGGACCTGGTCATCTCATCTGGGGTCGCCAGTCTCACCTTTTCCAAAAGGAAAGCTTTGACACGTCCACGAACGCCAACCCCATTGCGCGCAAGACCACGAGGGAAGAGGCTCATAGACACACTCAACCGTGCCATCCGGAATGGGCTCCAAAGTATAGGCACCTTGAAGACAAAGCTTTCCTCAGGGCCGCGCGAGCATCCAACCAATGGAAGGCCGCTACCGCTATGGCCCCAGCTCGTACGCATTCAGCCCGGGCCAAGAGCATCATTGCGGGTGAGCTTGTCATTGTTGCGAAATCGCACTCGTCCACTGGCCAATTGCTTCATCAAGGATCCTGGCAACATGGTGTCGCGCCCCGTCACGGCCTGCGAGAGGGAGAGCCCTCCACCATTGAAGGTGCGGTTCTTGGCTGCAAACGCCGCAAGGGCCGCCCGTCTCATCTCATCCAAGCTTTTGAGGTCCATCTCCTTGACCAAGGGCATCATCATCAGCTTGGCAACCGAGCCGTTCCTTTCGAATTGGCCCAGCCATTTGGCTCCCTCCGGCGCCACCTCGTGCACCACAGCGAACATGTCATTCAATGTCTGGGTGCCCCTTGAATTCAGGACCGCCATCAGTGAGCAGAACGCCCGGGGCCCAAACACTGCACACTGCAACTCCTGGAGCACCTCCTCGGCGAAGCCCGACGCCGCCGTGTTCGTGAAATCACCGACGTGGTAGTCAGTCAGGCCATCAATGAAGCGGGTGACCAGGAACTTCTTGTTGTCACAGTTTCAGGTGTAGAAAGAGTCGCCGTGTAGAAAGAGTCGCCGAGGTGCGCTCATTGAATTTCTTGGGCTTATGATAGGCCACTTGAGGAGTCACCCCCGCACGGCCACGGCGCAGACTTGACATCGCAACTTCCGCGCCAGCTCCACCGTTGTTCTGGGCACCTCTCAGAATGAACATCCGGGCCAGCCGATCATTGGAAAGATGTGACATGGAGGTGGGCCACCATTGCTCGTAGCCGTCAAGGCGTTGCGCATCGAACGTCACATAATACCTCTCACCAGTGAGGCGTTCTGGTTCATCTGCTGACGAAGAGCTTCCTCCGGGAGAGAGGCACTGCTCACGGGAACGGCTTCCCGGCAATTGCCGCCGGTCTCGGCCACCAAAGACCATGATGTTGACGGAGGAGGCACCGTCCGGCTCTTCAAGGACACCTCCGCAGCCTCCGATCAGGTCACAGAGCTTGGCAGGCCATATTGCCGCTGCCTGAGCGTCGGATGGACTGACCGTTGACATGGAGCCCTCAATCACCTGGTGTTCCCCGGGCCCATGGGTGCAATAGGCTCCACGAAAAAGTTGGGCCAGCTGGGTGGCCATGACCGAAATTCACACCCAACAAAAGTCAGCTTTTGGTGAGGCTTGCCGTTCTCTAAGTCCTTGAGGCCAAGCGCGCACTGAGCAACCACCGCCTTGACTTGGAAGTCATTTGCTGCCGTTTGAGCGCCTCAGAGTTGGCTGCTCCTCCAACAAAGCCAATCGACCCACTACATCGCCGCTCCCAAACCTCGCCGGCGAGCTTCCAGAAAGGTAGTTGTTGATGTCGTCGTTTGAAGAAATCCGTGGTCCGAGTCTGCAGGGCGCCAAATCCGGCTTGCCTTGCCGATCAAGTCAAGCTCCTGGCTTTTGGCCTCCTTCTGCCTTCCGCAAGTCCCAGCCATAGAGGACGTCAATGGGCTCCAGGGGTCGCCAAGGAGGATGTCCACGGGCACGCGCGATTAATCTGGCCTTCCCCTGCGAAGATCTCCAGCAGAACCCGCTTGCCATCATCATTGCACACCTCCAAGATTGCCAGGGCTGTCCGAACTCCAGCCTTCAGCTTCTGCACTTCACCACGTTTGAGGCTTCTCATCAAGCCGAAGCGCCCGAAAAGGGCGGCCACCTCCCGCCCTAGCAGCTGGCTGAGGCAACGGGGTTCCTCTGCCACCGCCGATCGCGTTCTTTCCAGACCGCCTTCTTGACGCGTATCATCCAGACCACCTTCTTCCAACACCACGTCCTCATTCGGCTGGTAGTCGACGCCGCAATATTGAGTCCCAGCTCGTAGCACCACATGTTGCTGAGGGAGGGATACTCGCCCCTCTGGCCTGTCAAGGCCTTCACCTCCTGCACTTTGGCTTTGCTGGCACGTTGGCTTGTTGATTCCTCTGCCGTCTAGCTGGGATGTCTGGGGCCGCCGTCGATGATACTCCCGGGGTCTCCGTCGCCAATAAGGCGCCTTCCCAATAGACCTAGTTAGGCAGAAAATCAGGAATTAGGGAAAATCAGGAATTAGGGAAAATTTTAACTATTAGTTAAAATGTTGTTGTAGGAATTAGGAAATTTTTTCGTTGTGAATTAAGGATAATTTTTTCCCCTAAATCCTAGAATTAGGGATAAATTGTTTTCCCTAATTCGAGCAAATTTTCCCTACTTAGGGAAAATTTGCGGATGTCGCGGAAAAGGTCGACGAGGAAGTTTGGTTGAAGTTTCGACCAAACTTCGCCCCCCCAGGGTGGAAGTTTTGAAGGCCAACCTGTGGAAGTTTGGCAGCTGTTTTGGTGGAAGTTTTTGCTGCTTCGTGCAAGCGTTCTGCAAGCCGTGCAAGCATGTCTTGATCTGCTCTGGTTGTACGTTACAACACACGCTTTCCACGCCAAGTTTGCTCTGATCTAAACAGAAAAGGTATAATTCTCCAGAATTTTCCGACATTTGTGTCATATGTTTGGCAGCATTCCACGCCATGTTTGCACTGATCTAAACAGACAAGGTAATTCTGTAGAGTTTTCCGACATTTGTGTCACATGTTTGGCAGCAGGTTTGAACTGATCACACAACACACGTATTCCACGCCATGTTTGCACTGATCTAAACAGAAAAGGTAAGTAATTCTTCAGATCTTCCTGGTCATATGTTTGGCAGCAGGTTTGAACTGATCACAACATGTTTGCACTGATCTAAACAGAAAAAGTAATTCTTCAGATCTTCCTGGTCATATGTTTGGCAGCAGGTTTGAACTGATCACAACATGTTTGCACTGATCAGACCAGAAAAAGTAATTCTCCAGAGTTTTCCGACCATGTGTCATATGTTTGGCAGCAGGTTTGCCCTGATCAAGACGGAAAAGTTATAACTGGACGCATTATTCTGGTAGCCATGCCTGACACATATGTTGGGCAGAGCGGGCTTGCACTGACCAGAACACCAAAATTATAAAAGGTGTTATAACAGCTTTAGGGCTGATAAGGTTCGGGATTCAGGGTTTAGAACTCACAGGGTCATAGGATTTGGGGCTTAAGATTTAGATAGGGTGTAGGCCGGATTTTTCCTCGTGGCCACGTGATGTGTATGTTTGCCACGGCGACTTGCAGAGAGCAATCTACAGCAACATTCTTCACATTTCTTTGCCGTGATTGTGATTTGCGCACAGCAGGTTCGCAGTGAACAAAACTGCATCTTTCCAAACTTGCTCTTGTGCTATCATCTAAAGACCCGTACTGTATTCATTTAAAGACCCCTACTGTATACCTATAAGCCCTGTGAGCCCTGTAGATCTTACGCCCTAAGTTCTAAACCGTAAATCCCACGAGAATTATTTAGGGTGTATGTATAGGGTTTATTATAAGGTTATACAAGGATTATATAAAAGTCTGGATTTAGGGCTTAGGATTTAGGGTTTGTGGGATTTATAAGGTTACAGCGGTTTTTAAGGTTGAGGGTTGTATAGGTGTTTTTAG
>CAJNIZ010000292.1:14719-46579 GCA_905231905.1 Symbiodinium pilosum | reverse complement strand
TTCTGCCTAACTAGGTCTATTGGGTTGGGGGAGTATAGTCGTCGTTGGCCTCCGCGCGCAGTGTGGAGCCTTCCGAGATCGGTTGGGGCCCATGTCATCACGAAGCTCTTGTCGTCAGAGTCCACCTGCGGGCAGTTGCGTGTCCGATGCTCATGGCTGCGGCACACACGGCAAAGAGGAGGGTTCGGCAGCGCAGACATTGCGAGTCAGTTGTTGTCCACGGGGGGCAAGACATCTCTGAGCACTGAAAAAGGGATCAACGACAGCTATGTCCACACCTGCGGGAAGGCGGTGATCTCCAGGCAGCACTGCACATCCAGGATCGCACTCGTCAACGCATTGTATAGCGTCCACTATCCTGGCCTACTCCATACATCTTCACCGCCAGTTTGCGCGCACTGACACAATGATGCTCACAGTTTATGACCGCCCCCATCTGAGCACAGCCCCATCTTGAAAAGAATGGAGGACAACAACCCTTGACCACGCTGAAGCCATATACCACAGGCTTGCCAGCACAGGTGCCCAAGAACTCCACACGGAACCTGCTCCACAAAACCTCCCCATCTCTGACTTTGAAGGCCTCATGCTCCTCGAAGACTCGGCACCACCTGCCCGCTGAACGCCACCTCCGCAACAAACTGTTAGTCCATTCAAGCCCCGCACGCAACCTATATCCAATATGACCTTGAAAGCCAGCTCCTTCATGGACCACATGACCTCACTTCATGCAGCTGGCACCGTTGCTGTCGAGACTGACTGGCCCCGAACGACACATGGAAAGGAGCAGACCCCACTCATCCTCGTCCGACTATCCCACCGGCTCGCGCAGCCGGAACCGGTGTAGGATTGGCTCCTCCTTTGCTCACCCCCATCGGGCTGGGGCGAAAGTAGTGCCTGAGCTTCTTCGCTTCCACGATCTTCTGCTTCGCCCGATTTTGGACGCCCTCGTTCAGCCCGGGCCATCCTCCCACGCGTGTCCCATCGTTGAAGCTGCAGCAGCATTGGGCTCCGAAGCCCCAATGGGATAACCCTTTTCGCCTTTAAGTTCGCGTTGGTGACCAGGTACTCGTCCGTCTCGATGCCAGCCTTGGTCTTCACCATCGCGCGATCCCGCCGCGTCAGGTGAGCATGGTCCACAAGGTGACCGACAAAGAAGGTTTCGGCAATGGCCGTGCTCCCATCCATGCCGAGCAGGTGAGCCAATGACTCCCCAGGAGCCCCGTTCAGCTACATCAACCTCCGCCGGTGTTCATCTACTCGATGCTTGTCCAGCTGCTTGATCAACCTTGAAGATAACCTCCTTGCCTTCAGAGCCATTCACATAAGCATTCGTGAGGCGCTTGACAAGCTGCGCCGCCCACTGCACCATCCTGCGTGGCCCGACTGGCCTCGCCGACCACTTTAACAGCTCCATGATCACCTTCAGCGCGCGAAGCCACCGAAGAAGCCCTCGAACTTGGATCGTCCGCCTGGTCCACATAGGAGGTCTCCCAGTTCGTCCATGAAGTGTCGCGGCCTTCGCTGGACCCGGCTGGTCCGTAACCATCTTTCCAACTCCAGTTCTTGTGGTCCGGCCGTCCAAACATCGCCTGAAGCCGATCCACTGCTAATGCCGTCAGTTGCCGCGCTCCCCGGTCGAGCCCATCGGCGGCCTCTGGCTTGCTCATCAGACATTGCCGAGTCTCACGACGTTAACTCTCCAATGTCCACTGTTTCCCCAAAAACCTGGTGGTACGAGCCCGCTTCCATCAGGCTTTCTGACAGGATGCCCCGACTCAAGCCTCTGATCCCTCAAAACAAGGCACGGAATCCTTTACATCACAAAGTCCCCGACTCGCCCGCCGGATGCACAAAAAAACAGAATCACCGCAAACCCAAAGAATACGGCCCTCCAGCCGCAGTCCCTGGATCGAGACTGAGGCTCCGCTGCCACCAGAAAGCAGCAGGGGCCCGCAATTGCACAACACAGCTGGCAGAAACCCTTTTACTCGCACCCTATCCAAGCCTGACAAATGCTGCGGCACGAAGCTTCTGAGAAAGTTGCACCTGTGCACCAAGGGCTTTTTGGGGATGCTTTCAGTGGAACGATCCCAGGACTAATGGGGCGATCATGAACTGAAATCAAGACTCCTCACCCGCTTGGCAGCTTGGACTAACGGGAACGAATTTTGGAGTAATGGGGCAAAGTGGTTCGACTATAAATTAAATTAGAACTCCTCACCCACTTGGAGTAATGGGGCACCGGAAGTCCATACGCCCTCCAATTTAGACATTTCTGTTTGGGATACGAGGCAGCAACAGTACACACCCGCGCGAATGCTGCCCTGGCCAGCATTAAAGGAAGCCTCTAAACCGAAAAAGATGCCTGAGAGTGTGGCAAGAGTGGTGGTTTTCATGGTCGGGGTCATCGCAGATTTTGTGCTTTTACACCCTTCCGGGCCCCACACAACACCCCTCTGGCGGGACTGCTGGGTGCCTCACAAGAAACTCATTTGGCCCTAGTTCCGTGCACATACACATGTTGCATAGACAAAGCTCAGTACAGTACTGTGTTTGCGTATTTCTTCCAGGACAGAACTGGACATGCCTCTTTTTGATGCGCCTCCCCTTGTGGATGTGGAACAGCACTGCTAAAGTTCGAAAGCCCTGATGATTGCTTCGAGGCTCTAAACTCTGGAGTCGCAAATCCAGCCGTGTACACGCCGCGTCATGCTCCTTCAGAACACTTTCAGTGCACCGCCTCTATGCAACTGGATCAGAGCTACCTTGTATGTATTGCTGGCAGATAAGCAAAGACAACACCAACTAGATAACTAAGACCTGGAAGTGACGATGCAGCCCTATCATATCACTCCTGTAGCTTGGTCATGGCATCTTTGCGGAAGTCGAAGAGGCCCTGAATCTCGGTCTCAGCAACTCTGACCTGCTCCACCAATCTTTCCTGCCAAGGATTCTGCCGTGGCTAGAACTGCCAGCTTATGCTCGTAGCTGGTATAAAAGTAAAGGCTTCAAGAAGGAGAGCAATCCCATTGTGGCAACGAGCTGGTTAACCAGCTGGTTAAGAAATTCAGTGCGTTCAGTGTTCAGTCCTGCACCACTCCCTGCTCACCGATCCTGGTTGAAGCTGCACGCACATCGCTGACGAGCGCACTGAGACCGGTCTGCAGGGCAGGATAACATTGAGATGTTTACGGCATACGAATGACTATTATCGACCATTTTATGTGCCGGCTGCTGCGCCTCTACTGTTCTGATAGCGGCAGTGTTACTGCGAATGTTGTGGCTCTTGGCGTCCAGCAGAACGGCCAAGTCATTGATGCGCCTATGCAGGACATGCTTGAAATCAACCGAGTGTGTCAAAGGAGACTTACAACGTCATCCTTTCATCGCATGGAACATCTTCTACTACGAGTACCCAACAATCGCAGCACTTGGCCCAACATGCGTTGCTCCGTGAGCTCATGAATCGCAAAGCCTCGACAAGTCGGAGTGCAGACTTTGGGCTAGCTCGGTGAGCTCAGCCTAGGTATCATGGAGATGAACACAAGAAAAGTCCGAAGCTGCACACTTTGACACTTTGACACTCGGCCTTGGTCTCATCGACACGGGAGTTGATTCGCTCCAGTTTGCCCCTCCGATTGATGGACTCTTCATGCACCAGCGTAGTTTGCATGTTATCCTTACACGTCAGAGGTGAACATGACTCGCGCAGATTCAAGAGGATAAAGCAAATGCGCTCAGGCACGAATGAGAACACTCTGCACGAGCTGGCATTGTGTGATTCACACCAGGGCCCATGCCACCCGCTGGCTATCCTGCTCCCACAACCATCGCATGCAATATGTTCACACATGCGCAGTCGAAGGTGTCCAGTGTCTGTCATCCCTGCTGAAAATGTTGCCTGCACAGATTCGTCCAAGTTGGCCAACGCGGCTGTGAGATTGGCAACTTGGAGTTTGACCTGCGGCTGCTCTGCAGCACACCATCGGGCAACTCACGACCGCACGACCGATCCCCTGCAGCAACTGAAGAGGAAACGGATGCCTGCACCAGTGACTCCACATCTTGTTGGGCTTCCTTGCTGAGAGTCCTGTGCCTCGCCTGTTAGCTCAGGCGCTGTGACGCTGACAGAATGTGCTTCAAATCGCGTCGTAACTTTCCTTGCTAGCTGTCTATACCCCTCCTCCAAGGAATCGATGCGGGAAGACAAACGTGGAAGACCTGCAGTATACTGTTTACCGTGCCGGTATGTATCACGTGGCTTCTTGTGAAGAACTGTCTGCAAAACCAAGATGCCATTCTTCTTGAGATCCTCCAGCTGGTTGCTGACGGTGTGCTGAAATTTTTGAAAGGCTGAGTGTGTGTCCTTGGGTCCTACCTTTTGCAGACTTGTCTTGTAATACTCTTTGTGGTTTATGCTGTCTCTCTGCTGCACAGTCAACCTAGCAAGTGCAGGCGATGCTACGTTTTTGCAACTAGGGCTCGTCTGCGACTCTCTTCGCCTGCTCGACGCGGCCAGAGATGCCAGAGTAGCAGTGGCTCAAGAAATCATTGGACCTTGATGCCAAATGTGTTTACATCGTTGAGGTTCAACATGTCAAAAACGTTGATTCAGCTTAGTCTGGGCTGCCAGGCTCCCGAAGGCCATGGAGCTCTCCAGTTGCTTCCGCCAGTGCTGACGAGGTCTTCCTCGCCGAGCAAGAGGGACTTCTGCGCTTACGCATCCATTTTCGGAGACTTTGGGGATCGGCTTGGGCCAGGGATTGAATGAAGCTCACTTGGGGATTCGAGAAAGTCGTTCAGGGATTCGAATTGCATGGCCCAAGTTTTCGGAGGATGCAAGTGCGGGCGTTGATTGATTTGGTGGATCAAGAAGGGGGGGTTGACGAATTCGAGAGTTTAAGGCTCTAAGGTAGGGTTTTGGGCTGGAAGGCTTCGAGCTGACAATGGGGTTTGGAATAAGGAATTTGGCTTTAGTGGGTTTGCATGTGAAGTCTTTAGGCTTGGCATGAGGTTTATGAGTAGGGATTGGGATTGAAGTTTGACATGCATGATTGAAGGATATTAAAGGTTTGGGGCATGTGGCTTATACTTCCAAGTAAGATTTGTAGGGTGTGTGGTGTGCGTTTGTAGGTTCGGGCTTGGGGTTTTAGGCTAAGGGCTTTGAGCTTCGGGGCTAGGAATTGGGTCTTTTGATTTGCGATTTCGGATTTAGGTGCAGGAAGAGCAGAAAAAAAGAGGGATTTGATTGATTGCGTGCCATTTGGATCCAAGAGTGGCGTCTAATTACTTCGGCACTGGTTCATAAACATTTGAAGGACCCGAACTATTTGCGGCTACTTGATCCAAAAAGAAATCTAAGTAACTCGAGTCTCATCGCATACATTGGAAGGATGCAACAGGGCATTTTAAGTCGCTGGATTCTTCAATTTTGTGCCAGATGGTGTTAGTCCACAGATACTTCAAGGTTTAAGCATGGATCTGATGGCTTGATGGGTAATCCTCAGACATTTGAAGGAATTTTGGGGCCTCTGCGCAGATGTTTGAAGGATCCAACGTTTTAGGGGAGGGCCGCAAGAGCGAAATTTGTTTGATTTGCAGCTGATTGATAATCGAAGGGTACAACAGCGCGATTTGATGGACGGGGTCCGAAAGTGGATTTGGCCTGTTTTCTATAATACTAGGGACCTAGGGATCCAAGAGTAAAATGAAATCGATTTGGAGGTGGTTTATCGATATTTGAAGGATCCAATAGGGGAGCTTCATTAGTCGAGCACTAGACACAAAAAAAGAACTCACAGAAAAAACGACGAAAAGACCTTCGATCACAAGACGACTTCAGCTTTTGTTCTCAGCTTCACTTTGGCAGTCGGCATCTGGCTATCTTGCACTGACCTACTCTGTGGAAGTCTTTTGTGAAAGTGTATCCAGCGTATCCGGCAGTGCCTCTGAACCACTTGCAGATCGCGCAGCTCCGCAACAAGTATGGAGTGCGCCTCTCCAGCGGACCTAAAACGGCAAATTCGAACAGGAGGAAAGAATTTCTGTAACTATGCGGCCATGCAAGCTGTTAAGGTCATCCAAGCTGAGTTTGTGACGCCAGGTCGGCCTTCAGCCGCTTCAGCTCCTGGTGCACCTCACATAAAATCGAACGCACCACTGCGAACCACTACTTTAAACCGGCGCAAGATAGCGTACCTTGCTTCAGCCAGGTTGTAGGCTTTTGGATTTCCAAATTGAAGTTGGCAAGGTTCAGCTAGCCCTGAATTCAAGTGTGGTACTGGGGAAGTTCAAATTGATCAAGCCAACTAGATGCTCGGGATCTAAATGCGGAGGGACTGCTGCTGCAAGGCCCAGCTAAATCCAAGCAATGAAATCGTGCTAGGCTCGAGTGTCATCGGCTTCTCACGTGTCTGTTGTTCAATGCGAATGGATCGGGATGTGCGGGCCACTCCACCGAACCCCATTCCACCCACACGTGTGTTTGCATAGAAGGCAGACCAACCGGGAAAGATGCCTCCCTGCTGCACACTACTTACACTGCATCAAGGACAGGTTCCACATGTGGCAACACTAGAGACTTGTTTCTGCCAGCAGCGGATTTGCCCAATCTTACAAGCTGATCGGCGGAGGCTGATGGATTCAAAGACGGACCCAGGCTCGACTAATTTTGAGCGTACGAAACAACATGCCACTTCAAGCTGCTTTATAGAAGCTTTGCCAGTCTAAGAAATGGCCTGCGTGAATTCCTCCTCCACCTTCGGCTCATCAATCTTCTTTGCAATCTCCGGGAGAAGCTCTTGCCTCAGGCCTCCAACAGCGCTGTGCGCCTGGCGTGACAAGATGCGCCAAATTTTTTTGGAAACCCTTTGATAGCAGAACTCGTCGCCCCCTACAAGACCCAGCTGCAAACATAGGACCTTGTTGACATCCATGGTCAAAGTCATCAGCTCCTGCCCATGTTGCCTGAGTTGCAGGAGCACAGTGTCACAATAACTTCCTGGAAAGGTGCTGCCCATTTGTCGCCACGAGGCTTCACCATGGTGTCGGTGTGCTTCAGATGCTCAGACTTACGCTGCACGTCGTCTTTGACTGCCTTGAAAGATCGTCGAGTTCTGAGCGGAGAAATTAACACTGATTAGCACAAAGTACTGACTACTGATGGCATGAGTGTAGGATTTGCTGCGTTTGTCCACCTGCCCATCTTCCATCTTCTCGAGCCCGTCAAGGCCCTAAGACCTAGATATGCTGACGCACACGGGTCCGCCCTCCTCACCTTCCCGCCCCCCTATAGAGGGGTTCTATAATGTTTGAAGGTTTACAGAGGGTCCATGGATTCAATTTCAGATGTTAAAGGTTCAAGAGGTTTTCTGAGGGTTTCTAGAAGGTGTGTGGAGGTCTCATAGAGATAGATGGGTTTCTTGAGGGTGTACAAAAGATGTACAACGGCTCTATAGAATTCTATGGAAGGTTTACAGGAAGTTCATACCTTTTACTGACGGTTTATGAAAAAATCAACAAGTTTTCTGGAGGGTTCGTAGAGACTTTCCCAGTGTTTGTGAGAGGTTGATCATGGGGACTACACCTTCGGGGGTGACAGGGAACGCGAAGCTAGGACCTGCTCTCGTGTGGCAACGCCTGCACGTGTAGTTGCCTCATATGGCAAGCATTTCTAGCAATTTGGAGGTTGCCTCGATCTCGTCTTGCAGATCCTTTAGCCGCTGAGAGAAGGGACTCAGCATGCTCAGCAAGTGCTGATGCACAAAAGCCTGCATTTCCTTGGCCAGGCAAAGCACTTCGCTCTGCTCAGCTCTCAAGCCAACTCAGCAAGAATTGGCCAAGATGCCACCTCATGCTCCGTGCTTAGCCACGCAGGTGCGCCTGAAGCCTGGCCAGATTGCAGTGTTGACGCCAGCCATTTCCAAGAAGTCTCACTGACGACGCATGAACCATTTCGCTACAAGATGTGCAAGCTGGCTGGTCTTGTTGCTGACAGGAATACAAGGAAGCAAACAGCGGTCCTGACTCATGCTGGTCGCACATTTCGCACATTCATCTCCTTGAAACACCTTTGAAGAGACCTCTTCTTTGACCCCCCTAATTATGGCATGCCCCAATCACCCAGGCCATTTTGAAGGAGCACTGATGATGCAGTTCAAGCGGTCTCCAAGTGAACTGCTACTACAATCCCTATCCTGTTCTAACGCTTGGTTTTCTTGCTCTCCTTTGCTTGCTGTGTACTTATTTCCAGCATCCACATTGCAACCTTCGAAGGTACTGGCATGGATGCTACTTCCCTTCCCTCATGAACCATGGGAGTCCTAGGATGTATTTGTGCGAAGACTTTTGTGATGAAAAAAGATCATGATCAAGACAAGAGCTCAGTGATGCTCTGGGAATTTAATTTGTGTGCAGCCGTCTTTGCTAGCTGGGCCCAGTGCTTGTGAAATTCGTAGCCCTGCTTTGCCGCAGTGATGCTGCCGTCCGAGGTTGCAGCCCTGGAGCATTTTTGCCCCTGTGAAAACCGCTACGGGTTGCGTAGGATGAGCAGCAGTAGCACAACCGAAACTACCTTCCCTTCCAGGAAGTACACGCAGAAATGTCCGAGATCAACGTGGCCCCCCAACGCCTCGAGGCCATCCATCGGCTTTAGCGCTTCCAGCTGCGCCATGATGCAGCAAGAAGGCTTGTACTGCAGCCAGCAAAATATTTCCTGCACAATGTACGATGCACAAGGCCTCTTGTCTAGAGGTCCTGTGATGCAAGTTGATGCTGCAAGACCGGGCCACGTTGCTCTTGCAATAAAAACTAGAAAGACGCCGCCTTTACCAGAACAAAACTTTCAACCATGCGAGCTGTGAGCCAAGCAACAGCATGCATTGAGGTCTTCTTTGCACTGCTGAGTCTTCCATCCCTGTGAGCGGAAGTGCTATCTCAAAAGGCCTCAGGCTTTGAAACCTGCTTGATCACTTCGCGCACTTCCACCGTTGGCACTTCCACAATCTTCTCCTGCAAGCTACCAACGCTCTATATCACGTCAGGCCTTGAACTGGAACATTATAAAACGCCAGCTGCCGCAATGCAGAGAAGAAAAGCTTCAGCTACGCCCATCCAGTCGTGCAGCGGAAGTGTCCTCGTAAATTATTTGCGGAACTTCCACCTGGGTACTCGAGTGCTGCTCAGATGCTGGTAAAACTGCAGAACCACATGCCATCCAAGCACGATTTTTTCAACGTACTGGATTTCCAGCTTTTCGACCTGCAAATGCAGTGCAAGCATGGCTGCCCATGCGGCCACACATGGCAGTGGAAATGACAAGTGCGGCCACGAGGGTTGGCACAATTGTGTGCGGCACTTCTTGTTGAAGCTTCGCGCACGCTGTAGCCCAAGCTCGTTTGTGGCCGGTGTGGCAGCAGCTTCTCAAGAATCACACAAGTGGTGCACACTCTGCAAGAAACAGTGCAGAAGCGCTGTTGTTGAGCACAGCTGCCAAAACTGTTGATATGATGAGCAGCACAAGTGGATAAAAGTAGAGCGGCCGAGCGGCCAAGCGTCCACTACCATCTCCCAAAAACGCGCTGTCAGCAACTGCTGGTATAAACCACAAATTGCCCACTCGTTGAACATATCTGAAACCAAACCTGCTATACGTTATAGCCGTTTCTCCGACAAGTTCCAACGTCCATCACTGCCGCATGCTGAAAAGCAACCCGCATTGACCCCAGTTAAAACATGACGCGAACATGCGCCTGTTTGTCCACAACTTGAACTTCATGTCGAGGTACCTGGCATACAACTCTGCAGAGACACTCATGGCACTGGGAAGACAAAAGAAGATACAGGCCCGTGTCCTGCTTGACGAGCTCATGCACTTCCACTTTAGGCACCTTCAGCGCTTCATAATCGCAAATTCACATTACCAATTCAGCCGGGCAGCCTCAATTATGCATTCCTGAATCGTCGTATGCGGGACCTGGCAAGCTAAAAAAAGAGCCTGCAACGCGAGTCGAAAACCGTAGCTGCATGACCTCCACTATCCGCTCCACGTACTCATTGACTGGCTTCTCCACAGGTTTCGCCACAACTTGCACCTAGCAAAACAAAAACAAGAAAAGAGGCACATCCGTGGACGTGCTACACGAGGAAAACAGTTTGTGCAGCCACTGCAGAGTCAACCTTTCCTGCCCGCCTCAGGTCGCGGTACTTCCTTCACGAGCTCCTGGGTCTCACACCAGCATTCATCAACTCTTATTTTCTCGCCCAGAATGCAGGCCGCCTGCTGAACTAATTCTTACCAACTTGAAAAAACATAGCAAACCAGTAACGAAATTCATGAAAATGCCTGGTGATTACCTTGCAACCTTGGCTGCTCCATTGGTCCATCCAAGTGCTGCTTGCAAATACATATGCTGTCATCACGTGAAGGATGCCAGGACAAGGCTGGACACTTCCGTTTTTGCTTTCTTGGCATCAAACTTGGTGTGAATGAGGTTAGGCAACAACTGGAGGCTTCTTGCTCAGGTATGCGGAAAATGATGTTCGAATAGCATGAATCAAAACGATGTTCGCCATGGGCCTCCTTGATTGTTCTCGAATGTCTGGCCGTGGTATGGCTTGCAAGCATGGTATATAACGTCTTGGTTTTAACAATGTTGCCGGGAACGAACTCTTCAATGCTCAAAGATATACTCCTTGAGGTCACGTGTGTGAACCTGCTGGAGCAACCCAAGTCTACTGCAGCAATCCTACCCCGAATCTTCAGGTGAAATGCTGGATACTGTTTTCAAACGTCAGAGCAAAAACATCCGAAGACTGATCATCTTGTGACGCTCGACCTGACCTACCATTCCTCTTTTGTTTTCATTTTCTGCCAGCTTCTGCACTGCTTGTGCTGCATGTGTTTTTGCGCTGCCAGCTGCTGCAAAAGGCGCTTTGCACGAGCACATTGGGCAACAGAGCCTACAAGTGACAGCTGGCGTGCCTTAGCTATAAACGTGTTCATCGATTCGATGCATCTTGATTTTCAGCTTTAGCTGCCGATTGCAGGGGCAACAAGCTTTGCAGCGGCTACTGTAGCTGCTCACTTTGAGTTGAACAATTTCAACAACACACATCCTTGAAGAGTCAACACACTCCGGAATGGCCGCATGAACGTGAACCATCATTTACCGCACGTGTCGTTCTTGAGCTCCTTTCATGCGGGCGCATGCTTGCATTTGATTCATATCTAAGGTGCTGAGGTGTGGATTTTCCGAGACCTCACGCACAAAGTACGCTACATCAAAGAAAAGCCTTCTGATGATGATATTTTTGTTTTTTCGCTCTGACAGGATTCCTGTGCAAACAAGCAAAAGGGAAACGCAAACAGCTTTGTTTGCATGTCCATGCCGTTACCAAGCTGCACATGTCCATGCTGGGCGGAGGATAAAACAACAAAACAGGGATCAAAACAACAAATAAGGATCGAAAAACAAAGTGGATGGCGCAGTAGGACGATAAGCAATCCGGGGATCAAAAAAAATGGCTGAAAACTCATGAAAGATCATGGGGGGCTGTGAAGGACGTGAAGGATCCAAAACAAATGATGAAAAACAAACAAAATCTGATGATCCAAAAAAAAGATCCTAATCCGGGGATCGAAAACAAACGAGAAGTTGATAAAAACTCACGAAAGCTCGTGAAAATTCACGAGAATTGATGAGACTTGATGAAATTTCGTGAATATTTATGAAAACTTTGACTTTGAGCTCGCAGCATCAGTGACGCTTAGCGACCGCAGGAACAGTCGTGTTGACCGGCCATAGGCTGCAATTTTGCACTCCCATACTACTCAGTTTGATACCAGTTTGATTTGGGAACAGCAACTCCAACCAACAACAAAAATCAAACTGAATCCACTTTAAACACATTAGTCCCTCGTCACGCGTGACCAAGCCGGGACATGAACATGTGCCCCCGGCAATTTGCCCAAGCGGGGCACACGCTGGCTCGTATGCAAAAACAGGCTCCTAATTGCGATCCTGCTCACTGCGACTCAAACCGACTAAGTAAACGTTTTCATGAAGAATCTTTCCATCAGCAGCTTTCGCCCTTGAAGGAAAAACACCATCGTCAGTAAGAAACCACTGCAGTGAGCTCTCACGGGTGCTCTGGCTCCAGGCAGCTCGATAATGACCTGATTGCAGGGTAGCACCGAGATGGAAAACAGCAACAGTGACCTCGTACGGCAAATAGCTCAGCTCAAAGCCGTCATCCCAGCACAGCATCCAGATAGTCTCACCTGCACGTATCGGAATTGAAACACCACTCCTCAGAACAGCTCCCCGTCTTTGAGTGTAGTGCCGTAGTTGAAGGAAAAGAAATCTGGGCGCAATCCTGAATGCATAAACGCTGAAGGATGAAATTCTACTCCAGTCAGCAAACCATGCCAGTGAAAAAGGGAAGGAATGCATGTGACCCTGGCTGAGAGAACGGCCTGAAAGGCTGCGCGAAGTTTGCCAAACGCAAACTCTGGATCACATCCTGAAGAAATCTGCATCCACAGCATAGCTGAAGTAACGCTGTTCAAATAGCAAATATTGTGAGGATTGCTGAGTGTCCAGCTTAACATCTTGGAGCGCCTCACTCCCTGTCTTGATCCTGATCCTTGCTGGACTGTTGCCGGCGGGGATATCCTCTGATGGGGGGATTACTCGCGCTAATGGCTGACGCTCCACGCGCGCTGGCTGAATCCGAAAGGCCGCTCCGTCGCCCCGGGTCCCGACATCAGACTCAGAAGGCAGGGCGCGCGATCCATGAGGGGGTCGCGATACCCTAGCGTGAGCAAGTCACCGTCTCCCCCTGATAATTCTCCGCAGAAGAAATGTACTGTGAGGCTGCAACTCCTGCTAATGGCACTGCGCTTCACCGGGTCCTTCTGGGTGTCTCTCACCAGCTCCTTGGTCTCCACGCCCCAACAAATGTAGATCCACTCCAGTTCCTGGCGCATGTCTCCAGTTGGACGTTCCCTCCAAGGACGAGCGCCAAAAACATTGTCAGTCATAGACTGGAGAACGCCAGACCCTTCTGCCTGGACTCCTTCCAAGCCTGCGCCACGTACATGATGGGAAGGACGCCCCCTCCACGCACCTCCATCGTCAGCACAAACTCCTTCTCCAGCCGGGTCTGGCTTAGCTCGTCCTCGTGTCTTAGCGCCATTCTGGCTAGCAGCTTGGTGGCTTCGTTCATCGGCTCCGTTTCCCGATTCCAGCTGTTGCTGCTCTGTCCCCATTGCTACCACTTGGAAATTTCCTTGGCCCACTTGTTCGGGCGCGTGTCCTCCGCCTGAGCTTCCTCTTGAGCTGCTGGCCTTCTTTTTGCTGCTGTTGAAATACGCTGAAAGAAAGCATTTACCTCGTCTATTGGTGAGGCTTCCGGCAGGTCTGAGTTGGAAGCCATGCTACGCAGTCAAAGAGGGTGATCCGGAACGTCTTGCCCTGAAAACGTAGTCAAGCAGGCACAAGTGACACATAATGTTGCATCGACGTATGGTGCAACTTGAGGTTCTGGCTCCGCAGGCTCCGCAAGGTTGCCCCCTAACAATGGCCAGAGTCGAACAATTGAAAGCGGCATCCGAGCTCAGTACCCAAGCTTCTGGATGGGTACGTCTAACATGATTTCGGAATGCACAAGGAGCAGAAGTCAACCACTGACCACACAAGCCACAGTAACTCTTCAACTGCACCATAGCATCAGGAAGAGTCAGAACTTTTGGAAAATTTCCACCCAGGTGCACGACGACATCATCCCTCAAAATCAAAGGAGTGAAGTTATTCTCCACTGACTCCGCAGCTAACTGCCCAGCAGGCCGATTGGCGAGAGCGGCCATTGGACCCAAGCAACTCAGCAGGTACGTTCTCGCACGTGTCCATCGCATGTGCTTTCAGGGCAGCGCCGCGATCAAAGCGTCGACCGCACTTGTTGCACGTCGGCACGCCGTCGATCGTATTCTCATAAACCACCACACTGTTTCTATCGCCCTTGTTGTGTTTTCCGGGGGGAACAAGCGAAATCTTATGGACCTTTGTACGGTGTTGTCTCATAGCCGTCCTACTAGCAAAGTACAAACCGCAAGTAGGACAAGGGAAAATTTTATCAACCACAGTGGCTTTCAATCAATGCGCTTTGGCCTGCATATAATCCAAAGAACTTGCGCAGAAGTTGCTTTCCAACAATCTGGCTCCAGCACTTGCTTGCGCTGCCTGTCACACTGCGCCACAAGTATCTGATATAGCGCTTCATCTGGTTCTTTGACGCCAAGGCGTGCATACAAGGAGATGGCGCTTTCCCGACTAAGGTGACTAAGGTGTACAGGAGATCTGGCTATGGCTCGGATGTGCTTCTGCTCTGCACGCAGGAGTCAGACCAACAGCTGCAACACCATACAGCGAAGACGAACAAACGCGTGCGTTGTAGAGCTCGATCCGCTGCTTCACACTGAGATGTCGACTGCTATGGAGTACTTGAATCAATCTTTGCCTTGATGCTCTCGCAGTGTGTAATCTGTGCTTCATGGTCTGTAGCTCGTATTTTGAGTACGAAACAAACACGCCCAGATAAACCATTTGAGCTCTGCACTGGAAGTCTGATTTGCTTCTGAGCTGCTCCCAGAGAATGAGAAAGCTTCCCTTGGATGTTTTGGCATTTTTGTTGCGACACCAGCTTCGGCAAACCTTTCCGTGTAACGCGTGAACAATAACACTCTTCTGAGGATTGACCAACATGCCATGCTCAAGGAATGAATAACCCAAATACAGTGTTCCAGAAAAACAGGTCCTTGTCAGATTTAACCGTCCAGCAAGCGCGTGTGTCGTCCGCATAGAGAGTGAGGCAGCTATGCATCCAAGATGGATCGGTTCGCATTCCGATCAGCTCGGCGCGGTAACAGCTGAAGATGGCAAATAACACTGGGGCCAATGCGCAGCCTTGACGGACACCTCTCTTCATGTTTACAGTACCTGCGAATTTTACGCGGTAATCGCAAAAATCGCAAAGGTGCATCTATTCAATAACATCAACTAGCTCCTTGCTTGCCCACCCAAATCACTGACTTTCTCAAAGCTTGTCTGGGAACACGATCAAAAAGCAGTCGACACGTCAATCGAGAGTTGGACACCGCCGATGGCATGTACAATGTCATGCTGAGCACGCTTCGCAAAAACGTTAGGTTTGATCTGCCCAATGTCATCCCGTACCATACCATAACGCTCAACAACACCTGCATTAGCACCTTCAGTACTTCTTCCAGCTATGTAGGCAAATTGCGGAAAACGACGAATATGTTCACCAACCTGTTCCAAAAGTTTGTGTTTTAGATTTTAGAATTCTTGCGGAGCTCTTCTCAGCAAAATCCTGAATGCCCAAGGGGCGAAGATTCTCCGGTCTGCTCATCAACTTGTTCGGCTTAGGAAGTAGAGCTAGGTGGCAATCAGACTAGAGCTTAGAAATCTGCCGCTCACCGGAGATGCAGCCAGCGACGATGTCCGCTTAGCCGGCACGTGCATGCTTGGAACGAACTTGCCCAGCTTATTGGCTTTGAGCGCTGCAGTCACCTCTGAAGAAGTTGTAGCGAAGCCACCTGCCAGGTTGGGGGATGCGCTCTCATCTGTGATGATGCAATCAGCCTTCGAGAAGAGTTTCCGGAAGTATTCCTGAATCTCCAAATACTCATCCTCGGCACAAAGATGGGTTCCATCAGGATTGCGAATACGTACTCTGCGGTGCTTCTGCTTGGGCACCAGCTTCCTGATGCTAGAATAGAGCTCCTTGACATCGTGATTTTGCGACGCCAGCTTGGCCTTCTCTAGATTATCTTCAAGAAAACATCTTCTTCGACGCCTGCTTCGTTGCTGTAGCTCCTTGTAGACCTTCTGAAGCCGTGTGTGCTCCTTCCAGTACGAGAGGACACCAGTAATCAGATTGGAATTGCACTGCTCCAAACTCAGAAACCTTGGCGCGGACCTGCTCGTGCTGCCAAGGCCTCTGCGAAGCATCCTTGGATCGCACAGGAAATAATTCCTGACAGCTGGACAGGAGGGATTCATTGACGACCTCAATTGTGATAACGGTCTCCTTCAACAGCTTGCACTCAACAAACTCCCGCAGAAGCTGAACCTCAGGGTGATTTTTACATATAACATGATCCAAAGCCTGCTTGTCATAGCCAAGACCAATGCTTCGTTGTGGGACGGAAGCTCGCCATCCAGGAAACAGGGGTAAGACACACTGCACAGCTCTGCGCCTAGCTCCACCTCGCCATGGTGAAAGATCGATACTCAAATGCTCACACAATGGTCTGGATTTCCTGGCCTCGTAATCTGCATATATCCGCTTCGTGAGTATGTAGTCGATTCGTGGTTTACGATCACCCATTTGAAACGTATACATGTCAAATTGCCTTGCAGAACTCCAAGCGCTTAAAGCACACAAGTCATGAGCCCGAATGATGTCTTGGAAATCCGGCGCGCGCAGTCTGTACTTGTCCGGAGCCCTGTGCCCAGATCCAGTGTGTCCAGAGGTGGGCGGAGGTGTGCGATTAAAGTCGCCGCCCAGGACCAGCAGGTTACGTTGTGGAAAGGTCGCCAAAATTCGAGACAAGGATACCCAAACCTTCTGCCTGCCACCCTGCATAGTTTTATCATCATCTCCAGCAAGCTGATAGCTGCAGAGTATGTCAATAGAACAACCAGGATCATTCTTCATTGCAGATGGAAACAGCCTAACATGTAGCAGCCAGCCGTTGATGATCTCCTGGAAACGAACACAATCCTCATACGCTGAAGTCCTCCTTATGAAATTGCAACACCAGAAAATCGAACTGCCAGGTGGGCAGAAGTAATGCAACGCCAGTTCTTTGTCCACCATTGTGAGGATTCTTTGCCCATTCCATGATGCGTTTCCTGCAACAGCATTATGTCATAAGGACACCCTTCAAGCGAATTGCAGAGACTGAGAGACTGTCATATGTAGCCACGCACACACCACCAAGGTTCAGACTGCAGACCCGAACTTGCGGCCCGCGACGTCCGCGCCCAGCCATGATTTTCCTGTCAGGTCTGGCGCGACTTATCTGAACAAGGGTGGGGGGTCGGAACCAGGCGGCCTGCTGGGCTGTCACACATTTGCCTCAGTACATGGTCGTACCGTTCTGTGCCTTAACTAGAGCCCGCATGTAGGATCGCTTGCGAACAAGTTGCTTGGCAAGGCTGCTGCCTGCGTTGCTTGAAAAACACGAAGCGGTACTTCCGCTGGGCTTTGCCAAAGTGACCTCGGCTTCAGGAGATGTCGCGGATCCACGTCCAACCCTCACGCCGACCGCTCCAACAAAGGTGTAGATCATGGCTCACAGGATCCAGGGGGGGTATGTGGGGGGGGGGTATGTTGGGCTTGTAATAAAGTAGGAATAGCGCAGCCAAGGTTCTGACACCCGAAGATTGGGAAGCCATGTAAATTCACCACTGGAGGAAGCTTTACATCTTCAGGTTTTCGGGCTCACCGTTTGGGAGTTTGCCGGGGCGCATCCTTGAAGTATGTCAGTGGCGCTGGGCCTACATGTATTCACTGCGTCCTTGTGTTTTTCGACTCCGCCTCAGTAGCCGTTTGCAGCATGTGACTTCGTCACATACTGGAGCAACCAGTGTGCTTTGAGAGCACGCGCACGCAGCCCACAAGATTCCCAGTTTCCCAGTACCCATTTTTGGAAGATGATTTGCCGAAGCCAGAGGTAAATGAAAGGTTCCAAGACAAGCACGCGCTGACTCTGCACGGTCGGACATGATTCCCTACAACTCTCTAAGTTTTCTACGGTCTCTGACCGGGCGCCCTTGGCTCCACAGCACGATTCTTGCTTTTGCCTTTGCCTTGAAGAGCGCCTGCGTCCAAAGACGCAGCCCCGCCACCACTTGGAGTGACAAAGCCGGTCGACTCAGTGAACGCAGTAACAATTCTGTCCACGTAGGCTGCGGCGGGCCTCAGCTGCTAAGATTATGGGGTATGAGATTCTGCTTGCCTGAAGGCTACACAAAGATTTGGGTTTTCAGCGCCATGTTCAGAACCCAAGCCTGATGTCGATTCTACCTAATGTTAAATCTCGCGCTCCTATCATATTTAGGGGGTTATGTACTGCGGGTTACGGGTTGTACGCGATTGATTACGCAGGGGGACACGAGGAATTTAGACAATGGCTCACATGGAAACCTTGACCACTTTCTCATCAAGCTGGGCTGCCTTTTAGCCCTTTCTTTGCGCAATTCCTGCTCGTCTGCGATCGAGAGCAGATGCCATGCCCAGAGTTGATCAACCACCCGAAACAGAGCAGCTCCTTCAGTCAGCTGCTCTTTGACACCTCCCCATTCCCCATGTTGCCGATTTCACCCCGCTGCCCATGGACTTTTCTCGAACTTGGCTGGCAACCGAAGAAATGAGGCAGGGTTAACTCCATTCACGTGAAAACTCCAACAGAACCAAACCCTAAATCTGAAGTCCTAACATGTGCACCCCCACCCTCAGCCTTAATCTCAAACCCTCAACCTTAACATCGAACCCATGATTGAACCTGTGTCAAGCCACCCGGATAGAAGCCTTCGTAGACTCGTCGCTTAGGGTTCCTCTGGATGTAGCACTTTTGCACTGTCCCGCCGCCAGGCAGTAGACAAGCCCTGAGAGCCCATGTTAAGATTACGATAACATGTTCAGTGTAGTTAGCAGGGTAGAGGGAGCAACGGCAACACCCAGATGAAGCTGTTGATGACTATTTAAAATGGCCAGGGCACAACTCCTTGGGAGTGTAGCGCTGCTTCTTGCTGGCCGCAAGCAGGTTTTCGCCTGAGGTATGGGAGGTCTCAGGTAGGCCTTTTTTGTGACAAATTAAACATCTCTTTCCTGTTGAAACTGCAGGACATACCTGCTGATTGCAATCAAGCCACCCCGTCCTCTTGCTCTCTCGGAATCTTGAGCTGCCTTCTCTGCCAAATCCCGAAGTCCCTTGAAAGTCTCGGCATTGTCGTGATGCAAAAGCTGCACCGACTTCAGAACTTGCTCTGGAGCCGCTACTGAGAACTTGGCACCAAACACGAGGCCCCGAACCATCTCAGCTTGCTCGTCCTTGCTCGCGTCTGGCCACAGCTTCGCCACCAAAGCCCTTGCCCAATCCCTTTTCAGCGCACTCCGGACGTTTGTTGTCTCATTCAGCTTGCCGGTGCCAGCGGGGACCATGACCTGGTTGGCGAGGGCTAGCTTCTTCAGCTGGGCCGCGGTCATCCAAGTACCAAACTTGATGGCTGCGGCTGGCAATTTGTAGGGCCCATCCGCTATCTCCAGTGCACTGCGCAGTTTCTGCAATCCTGGAGGCATGAACGCTGGCAGCACCGGCTTGACCTTGCACATGCTCCATTTGCATTTTGAATTGTCACCGATGTCATTCAACAACCAGTTTGGCCACAGAACTCCATCCTTTGGCTTCACTTTTGCCACAGAGAAGTAAGCCTCACTCACGAGCGGGGGGTTCATTGATTTGGGGCCTTCCGGGAAGTGGTGTAAGGAATCAGGCACGTGTTAGAAACAGTAATGACACTCATCATGAACAATGAACAAATAATCAGAATAATCAATCAACATCAGAATAATGAATCATCACCATCCTCCGTGACTGAAGCGGCCTGTCTCATGTTTAAAACCCCAGCCTTGCCATCGACTTTGTGCTCCTGCATCTCCACGCCAATGGCTCCCCATGTTCGGAAACCAAGACACAGATAGGGTCGCCCAGCCTCATTGAGAGCCACCGCGCCCTTCATCAACAAGCATCCTGCCGCACACACAGTCGAAGCAACTAGCAGACTAGATGAACTGCACATGGTCGGTGTCCTGCCCACAAGTTTTGCGCTAGCGGAAACTTGGATGGATCATGCCCAAGATAAAGCACGGCCACGCTAGCCGCTGTCATCTTCACGTCAGCCTCCGTTCCTGCTTCCCCCACTCTTCCTTGACCTGAGCCATGGGCTCAAGACACTATTGTGTGACTTGGAAGCAATCTTCCACTCAGACCCATTGTCAAGTACTTGTCTATTCGCCAAACGACTAGTCTCGAGCCTGCAACGCGCTGGTCATCTCCAACACGTCTGGCAACTTCTCGGAAGGCACAAAGCTGCGGCCCGTCTTGTTGGTCTTATTCATGGAGCGTGCTTCCATGTAGTCAGACAATTCTGGCTCCACCAGGCCCATGCTCTCACGCAAGCTTTGAGGTCGAAGCGTAAAACCATTTTGTCCATCTGAGCAGGCGAGAATCGTAAATCCAATTCAAGCTGATGCTGGCAAAAACTGAGGCAAGGACTTGTTCATGACACAGCAACCCTTCTGCGATCTCGCCACCACATGTTGAAGGCGCGAGAATATATCTTCTGCGGTGAACTTGCTGTTGCTCTGTCCGCAATGCAGGGATATGGCCTGAGCACGGACCTGATGGTCCGCCTCAGACCAGTTGCCCTGCCGGGCAGCTCCAAGACTTTCGAGACTCACTTGCCACCGGTGCCACTGAAGGTCATCTAACAGGCGCAGCAAGCACAAGCTGAGACCGTCTTTGCGCTCCACCGTGCACTGATGCATAGCCTCCAAGTTTGTGAGCAGCTGTTGCTGCACAGTCACGCAGGTCTTTTTCGTCTGGGCGTCTGGATGCCACACGCCAGCTGTCAGGTAAGGCACGCAGATCGCACGCATGCTTTAGGACCATGACCTCTGCAGGGATCACAGTTGGCAGTCAGTTGCCACGGACCCCACTAACGGATTCAACAGCAGCACTCTCGCACCTGGCACAGGACAGTTCGACGACGAAGTTCCAAGCTGTCGCCCACATGTCCTGGCCCTCTTTAACCCAAGCTTCATTCTGAGCCACGTTCACATCTGCCCACGGCAGAAAACCTAGCCGCTCCGAGATGAAGGGATCATGCAGTAGGGACAAGGTGTCCAGAACGATCTTGTACCAGCGCCCAGCAAACTTTTCTGCAGACCAGCGCAGGCAGCGTGCCTCAGAAGCAGGCACATGATGACACGAGTGGTCTCTGCGTCTGCACTTTCAGTTAATGCTGCGCAAGTTGCTGGGCCTTGCTTCTGCTCAGCAAGAAAATCATGGAAGTCCACCGCCACGGGCGTCGTCAAGTGATAGATCAGCAGAAGCTCCCTCTGCAGCGTCCTTCCGTGCCAGAGTTGCGAGAGTTGCAGGACTACATCAATGTGTTTTGCTTGGGCTGCGACACCTGCCTGTCTTCGCACAGGTTAGCAGCCAAGGCGGTGTTGTTCTTGAAAACAGAGCGGAACTGCTTCCAGTCGGCGCTGTTCCTGACAGCCCGCGAGTCTGGAGGAACCTCATGCTCTTTAGGCACGTCTTCGGCAGGCCCCTCTTCGTCATCCGCAGCCGATGCAACTGCAGCTACTGGCCCCGGTTCTTCATCCTAAGCTTTGAATGAATGAACTGCGAGCGGAAATCCGGAAACCCTGAGGCATGATGACAGACTCACACTGACTCTAACCTAGGATAGGATTCTAGCAGATCTGCAAACTGGACTCGGAGCTGCGCGCATCAGCGCTCGCGTCTGCTTGTCTATATTCGTCCACAGCGAAATTCATGATTTCCTTTGCAATAGTCCAGCTTTCCGCCAAACTCTTGCACCTTCGCGTCAGCGAGAACCATCCCTTGTTCCGCACCTCAAAGTGATGCAGGACACGCTGAAAATGAACAAGTGGTTCCCTGGCAAAGGCTCAACTGACTGACTAACTCGAAAAAAATGGATCGGCTAAGACCCTTACGTAGATGCCCCTGTTGGCAACCGCTGCCGTCTTTGACCAATCAGCCATCTGCAAAGCGACAGTGTCAGAGTCCACAGGTTGGCCCATGTCCACGGCAATCTGCTCGGCCAGATCCTGCCAATGCTCCTCATCCCCCTTTGTGATAATCCATGTACCGCTGGCAGACCACTTCCTTCACGAACTGCCCGGAGCCGGTGGCCTTGCCACCGATGACGCTTAGACAGAGATGCTGTTACTAGAGGCATGTGGGGCACATGACTGTTGCTTTTCGTCTTGATCGACTCCAAGTTACGGCCCATGACTCACAGTCGAAAGCACTGTCGCCTTCAAAGCCGCAGGGGCCAAACCGGACCGTGTAATGCTGTTCCCTGCAACCCAGACCAGTCAGAATTGACAAAGGCAGCAGGCAACGTCACTATCACTGGAACCGGCAGCAGCAATGAGACACATGTCTGCAACCCAGTCACTCACGTCATTCCAATATCCATGGCAGTCTTCCTGGTGGAACCACACACGGCACTTGGTCGCCAAGATCTTCCAAGCCTTGATGGCGCACTTTTCGCCATCCCCCACCTTACTGTGAGACAAACAGTAACAAACACTCTGACAGCCTCGGTTGATGACAGCACTGGCTTCTTTCAGGGTGCTGCGCAAGGTAATTTGCCAACCAGCCACTCCCTTCAGGAATGGGCGTAGACGGCTGGCAGCCGGTTCCAGAACAAGTGGCTGACCAAGCCGGAGCTTCTTCTTTGGCACGAAGAAGCTGAGGTCCTTCCCTGTGACGTGCTCAGCAGTCTGACTCAGCGCTCGCAGCGTTGCCTCAGCACGGCAGCAGTATAAGGCGGTCACAAGAGGACAGGTGTTTGGGAGTCTTGCTACCTTCCTGGCTTCAATGTCAAAGGAAACCCGACTACCATGCTCAATTGAATGACTGGAGGAACGCATGTGCCAGCACAGGCCGCGCAATCACAAGGCCCCTACCCACACGGCAGTGAGGTTTTTGGCTGACAGTCGGATGGTCGTGCTGCCCACGCCCGCGCGGTCTAACTTGATCCTGGTTGGGGCACAAATGCGCTCCTTTCAACGAAGCGCCCCTCTTCACAAACTCACCAAGCAAGCAAGTGGAAATGAGGACGTGTCTGCTCCGCACGTGCGTCCACCATGTGCTTGCTCACAGCCTTGGCGCACAAGCGTGAGCCAAGCAGCTTTGCGCCAACAGATGGTACTACGCGTTGCAAGGCTTCCACCCAAAATCCACACCTCGCAAAATTTTGTTGCAAGCAGCTGCTCTTGGACGAGCGCTATGGCTCGGGTCTCTGCACTAAGATTGCAGGTCAAGTGTCAGCGGGCAAACCGCTAGATGCTCCACACTAGCAAGGAAATGGCTACCCTATGACATTATGCGCATCCTCGCAAAATATGTGCCTGCATCTTCCTAATCTACATTTGACATGACCCACGTTCATAATGCCTACGACGCCAACAACGTAGCTGACCTACACCCACAGCTCACCCAAACCCCTATTGTCAGAACCTCCGTAAATCCCGGCCCACTGGACCCCAAAGACCCCGAAATCCTCCACGACAACTGACAGTCTGTGCGCAAGTAAAACGCAGCGCCCCAGCAGACAGCACAGGGAAGAGGATGCACACATCAATGACTCAACGGTTGTGACCCGGCTCACTTAACCTCCCCCTCCGGCTTGTCAGAGGGTGGCTGCTGCGATGGGGAGGCAGCACGCTCTTCAGGACCATGTCCACTGTCCTGCGATGGCAGGCATGCAGCAGCACATGATCTTAAGACCTGTGTTGTGTTGCGCACGAAGATCCCTGGCTTGATGTGGAAAAGGATTCCACAAAATCCGAAAATTTGCTGACACCTACACTGACACTGAATCACGCACGTTATCTCTCAGCACTTCCCCACGCTTGCTGGATAACACTTGTTGGGCCGGCCTATCGGATGGACTGGAAATCATTCCTTTTGTTTTAATGTAACAGGACTTGGGGGCGAACGGACATTAACGGTTTTATGATTTGGGTTCCCGAGTGGTACTATGAATGCTTCATTCATGAGAGTTCCTGCAAGCATTCGCAACATCTGCAGCCCTGTGTCTTCCTCTAATCCACGCGTGCCCACCTCAAAAAATTAAACGGCTGCCCAAGCCATGACGGGTGTCTATCCATAGCTTCGTTCTACTGCCAACAAGCACCTATTCCTGCAAAATTAGCGTTGGCGGGGCCGTAGTCGAGACGCCAGGATTTAATGTTCAGGGATCGGGTCAGGGGTTGGGGTTGAAGGCCTAGGTTGGGGGCTTGGACTGTTTGGCTGAGGCGCTTTTTAATAGGTAGGCAGGTCTTTACTCGGTAGGCTTGGAGGGTTGCTACTTAAGCGGGCGTGACAGAAATGGAACACTCTCAAGAATAGGATTGCCATGCTCAGGATGTGGGCCCCCAATTGGCATAAAGAAGAAATTAACAAGTCCAATGGTATGAAACCAGACAGTTAAAATTTAACTGCCCGTTTTGCACGTCCCACACGGTGAAAAAATTCCGAAGATGAGACACGTTTTCCCACTTCTTTATGTGGAGCGCCGTGCATCCTGCAAGGAATGCGCAAGAAATCCCCACTTTCCACGGAATAGATCAGAAAGCAACCCGAACAAGCCCAAAATAGGCCAGAAATAAGGCAGAAATAAGGTAGAAATAAAGTAGAAATAAGCCCAGAATAAAGTGTGGGCCAGAAAAAGGCCAGAAATAAGGTGGAAATAAGTAGAAATAAGGTAGAAATAAGCCCAGAATAAGGTGTGGGCCAGAAATAAGCCAGAAATAAGGCGAAAATAAGGTAGAAATAAGGTAGAAATAAGCCCAGAATAAGGCGTGGGCCAGAAATAAGCCAGAAATAAGGTAGAAAGAAGGCCAAAATAAAGTTCCAGCCTAAAATAACACCAAAATAAGGTAGGTGCCCCTTGTTCCCATGAAAAACCATGCATAACCGGCATAACTTTGGAGACCCCCACAGGACAAGCCCGAAATAATTCAAAAATTACCCAGAATTTTCCAAGAAGTAGGAACTCCCAGACATTGCCCCACAGCGCCGAGCTGGGTTCTTAAACCTAGACCTTCATTAAACGCGACCTGGACACGGCGCGTGGTTGCTTTGACGTGTCTACATGTTTAGACCCTGACGCGGCGCCCCCCCAAATCTCACATCGCCCCATTGACTCGTTGACACTCTAGATTCTAGACCCCGCTCCAAAAGTTGGCTTTCAAAACTCTGAAACCAATTGTTGCGCAATTACGCCACATCCTTGAAACACAAACCCATGGCAAACTAAGTTTCAACGCGCTGCTTGTCCTGGTTGCCGTGACCCTTCTTCTGCAAGTCGGGAAACAGGGTGTAGCACCAGATGCTCTTGCACGTGCCGCTCTTGTTGGCCACATACACGTCTCCATGGTGTTTGGAGCCCTCCTTGCCATAACGCTAACACATTAGCCTTGCCACTCCAAGAACAACATGTCATGACACGGCATGAAAATGTCAATGTCCTGCTGGTGCTGGCGGATGACCCATTCCCCACCTTTCTCCAAGCCCAATGATTTGCCCGATGGCAAGTGAGTGAGGACAAATTGCCCACGCTCCTTGTCATATCCCAGACGCCAGCCCTCAGACAGGAAAGCTTGGCATCTGAAAAATTTCACCTGACAACCGATTCCAATGTCGAGTCCAAGGTTCATTCAAAGTCACGTCCTTGGGCACGCTGTCCTGGCTGTCATCCTCCGAATCCGAAGGTGGGACAACCTGCGCCTCGGGCATTGGCAATGCCTTCCTCGTCCTCTTGGCGTCTCCTCCGGACACTCGCTGGCCATATCCCATCCCACACACGCCGCACGTCTTGTTGGGCAAGCCACACAGGCATGTCTTCTCCGCTGGATCCTTCCTCTTGCCGCCCTGCAGCAGTTGAACAAGCTCCGCAATGTTCTTTCCGCCAAGCTGGCCAAGGTTGCCGCTGGTGTCCTCGTCGTCTTCCTCATCATCACGCTCACCCTCATCGTCAATGGCTTTCTCATCGAACATGGCCTCATCGTACTCCGGCGGGAGCAAGTTCAGGTAGTACGGCCTCGCCTTCAAGTGTTGCCGATTAATCTCGTCCTCGTCAGAGATGATGGGCGGGAGGAGTGTGTCCGCATAGACGATCTCAGACTTCTTGACGCGAACGCCTGGCTTCGGCTTCTTCTGCACCATGCAGCGGCACGTTGAAGGCTCGATGCCCAGCACCACAACACCTTCCTTGCTGAAGCCTTCCAGCACCTGCTCCTCTTCACCGTTTGTCAGGTACCATTTCCCTTCGTCAACTGCACATTGAAGGAGTCCTGACCGCTGTCCGCGGCCATCACAATCATGTTCAGCTGCGGGACGGAAAGACCGTCTGCCGGCCTCTGCCTTCTGTTGTATTCGCACAACAAGTCCTTCTCATACTTGGCCAGGGACTTCCTGAACTGAACAAGCAAGGCATCATGCATGAGGCTCATTCGAAGCAGACCTGCACAAGTCCCGCCCCGCCCCACATATCCTGCGCAAAGCTACAACACACAAAAACATTTGACCTCGAAGACTGAGTTGTTATTGCCCACTGCGCGCAGCCAACGCAAGACCTCTCACCATGATAAAATCAATGATCCCCCGTCACCATCGCCAGCCGCATAAACCCAACCTGATGCTCGACAACATCCTTTCTGCTGCCATGCTGCATGTCCACATCATCCTCTGGCCCGCGACCCCAAAAAATGCGGGTTGCTGCCCACAAGCTGTCGGTAGGCCCGCACTTTGTTCAGGTACGTCACAGCGAAGTGGCTTTTCTCAGCAAGGGGAAAACATACATCGAAACGTATGTGTCACGGCTTCATGCTGGCGACACGCCCCCTCTCAACTCAAAAAATGACACTAGCCAACGCCGTCCCAGTGATGCCAGAATAGGCCAGCAATCGGCGAAGGGCGAAATCCTGAAAGCAGTGGGTGAATCTTTTAAATCCATCGCGTTGATGCTCGGCTGCTCACCGTCACCTGCGGCAAGCCTAAGCCCGACACAGCCATCTTGCTCCACTTCGTGGCAGTGATTTTGTCGCCACGGGAACGGCCGCTATAGCTGAGGCTCGCGTCATCCTTATCCTTGCTCCCGGCGCCCTTTGCGCCCTTCTTTGGCTTAGCCTTCGACTTCTCGGCAGCCTTGTCCATGACTTCTCGCTGGTGCTCCATTTGCTGTCTCAGCATTTGCATCAGATCGTCATTGGAATACTTGCTGCCGTCTGACCCGCTAGCCGCCTTGGGCGCAAGCGCGCCCGATGCCTTTTCGCCCCTCTTCGCAGGCGCAAGGGGCTTCGAATGCTTGGGAGCCATCGCTGTCAATGACACCGTCGCAGAAGGCCTGTAAGTACTTTGAGCACAACCTCATCTCACAACTTCATGACGTGGCCATGGGTGGGCGCAGCGTGAATGAAAGGCCCAAAACAAATGGTGCAAAGGCACCAACACACAAGTCTGGACTTGGACTTTTCAGCTGCAACGCTGAACTCTCACGGGCGCAAAGCGTAGCTTTCCTACGCTCAGGCAGGAGCCGGCTGCGCAAAGTACACGTTAACATCAGTCCGAAGGAAATGCAAAGCTGGACACGCTACCATCTGCACGAGCCCCGCGCTGTTGAACGCCATAGCCTTCCCGCATAAGGCTGCTGCTCGCTTCACGTCTCTGACAGGCAGAGGGCTCAGATCCATCATGGCAGCGACATTCCATCGCACAGGCATCGAGAGGGCAGACAACCTAAACAACACAAGGATCTTGCCATTCAACCACACAACGCAATGCAGCAACCAGCGCGTACCTTGTAGCCAAGAAACTTTTCAGCGGGCATCATCCACCGCTGCATAGCCGGAAACCACATCTTTGCGGAGGCGATGTTGCTACGAAACGTCGGCATACGTCTGGATATTGCGCTCCAGGTTTGCGTCCAATCATGAGAATCTCCTAAAAACAGACAGAGGTCTTCATCCTGCTCGGCAGCCTTGCCGAAGCGGCGCCTGTAATCATCTTGAAGTTGCTCGATGGCATCCTGCTCTCGAACTGTGAGCAAATAGCTCAAGTTCCAGTTCTTGCAGCCGGGCCCAAGTCAATCTCGAGCTGGTCCGCCGTGAGATAATCACGTGGCCGTGTCTGAATAACTTGCGCGATGCGCTCAGTGATGGTCTCGAACAGGCTGACTGGGCTGCGAAGCATCACTCGATCCTTTCGAGCAAAAATCACGTATGTTCTCGGTCTGGAGGCTCCGCTATGGCCTACATCTTTCATGTCCGTGAAGATCTGCCACATGTCATAGCAATCCTCGAGCAACTTGTTGATACGGTCAACCTGAAGATCCTTGGTTGATCCGAGCGCGCAAGCAAGGTACGTGTTCAAAGGAACCAACAAAAAATGTAACATTGCTGAACAACTTAAATCAAATCAAGCAAAGGCGCCAGAGTATTCTCCAAGATTGCCAGTTTCACATTGAGACGCTTTAGTCTCAATGCCCAGACCACGAACAGTGGCCCCGTCTCGCCATCTAGCAGAAGCCGGCCCTTTTTAATCCTGCTGTTGTCAACGCACGGCAGTCCTGAGCAGTCAAGGTCTGCGCCCTGCACGCGGCAGACGCGGTGGTGACTGTTGCACCACTGCTCCCGACGGAGGGTGGAACTGAAAATGCGCTGCTTCGTCTCCAAAAAGGTTGCATGGCTTTCAACCTGCCTGGCCGTGGGAACCAGATCCATGATGTCCGAAAACAAGCAGGGAGGAGCTTGCCCAGGGTCCTCACCCACTGTCCGCACCACCCATCTGTGGTGGTCCAATATTGCTTGGTGGCATCGGGCACTGATTTCGTGAGGGTTTGTCAACTTTCAGGCATGCATGCGACAACCTGACATGTGTTCTTTAAAGCTGAATCCTATTACTGAACTGACTGAGCCCTCTGCCCAGCATTCCTGGCATCGCATTTCACGCGACACCCCATGTCTTCGAAAAACTTGGAAGCTCGAACAACGCGGATCACGGATGCCAATGCCATCTCACACGTCAGCATGCCAGTGCGCATAGAAGATGTTGTAGCAAACGTTGTCCAACACGAAGCCTGCGACGTTGAATTCATGAAGCTGGGCCTTGCACACGCAGACCCCTGCCTGCAAAGCCCCCTGGCCCATCTCTTCGCAAATCATTTTCCACGCCAACTGGCAGGCAACATCAAAAACAAGCGCTGAGCAAAGCGTAGCCAGCATCTTCGTCCTTGCCTTGAATACGCCACCAGTGAACCCCAGCTTGTCCTCTTCCCCATCCACAGAGTCGACGGACTCACAGCGTGCAAAGGCGCACGTTCAGGAGCAGCGCACAGCTCCCTGCCTGAGAATCCGCCACGACGGCGGAGGATGTCTCTGTCTCACTTGGCACTGAGCTTCGCGAGCGTCAGGTGCGCCCTGACCACGCCATCGCGGCGCAAGCTACCTGGGCTTGCGCCTCCTTCAAGTTTCTGAGCACAATCTGCAGGACACGCCAAGACATGCTTACGTTCATCACACTTCCCAGGCAAGCAGGCACTGCTGAGCCGCAAGCTAGAGGAGGAGCACACGCTCCGAGTTTCAGCCATGGACCTGAAGAGTGATGCTGCTGCAGACACCCAAAAAGGCAAGGAAGTCAGTAGGCAAAGGAATTCAATAGGAGCCCGGCTGTAGACGACAAACGACTCCGTCGGAGTCTTCGCAATGGTGGACGCATCCAGGTACAAGTTAGTTCGACACTGGAGTTCTCAACACCGACATCAGAAGCAGCAGACGCTCCTCCACTACCAACAACAATGTCGCTAACAACAAAGAACAACAACAGCAGCAGCAGCAGCAATAAATAATGGAGCAGTCGGTTCAGCAGCAGCACCAGAAACAGCGCCAGTCAAAGCAGCAGCAGTTGAGCACCAAGCAGAGCAGCAATGCACGCAAGAGCCACACAGCAACGACAGCCAACACTACACATGAGAACAAGGGCAACACTTGTAACGCCCCGAGGCAAGAAGCAACAAGAGCTCTCAGCCACACATCAACAAATGCAGAATCACTTGTTGACAATTGAGATGCCCAGAGCACCTTCTCATTGTTGAATGTGCTCAGCAATTTGTTGCGATAATCCACCTGGCACGCATTGGCACGCGGACACGAAACATTGAAAGCCTGAAAGGAAACAAACTTTTGATAACGCCTATCTCACAATCAATTCTCTGGGCGAGGCCGCCATCTCAAGCATTGCAATGTTCATCACCTTGACTTTCTTCTTGTTTGTGAAAAGGGATCGGATAAACACTTCCTCAGCTGTGAAACCTAGCCTGGAACGTGCTAAACTGACACACATGTCCTCTCTGCATGCTGGCCAGAAGCTTCTCCTTTTCGCAGACCACGCACTCCACGATAGATATCAGCTACCGAAAGAGTCAATTTCTCAGATATGCGGGATGGCTTCACAGAAGCCGGCGTCACGCAAGCTGCGTCCTGGGAGATTGGGCGGGCGGACAGGGCTCACAGGACCTGACCAACACAGTAGCCATGAATGCTGCTAAGGGGCCAGCGCAGCCCCTAGTTGGCTCAAGGCATTGAAAATCCTGCCGCAGAAGGTCAGCGCGTGATGTCGCACACGGTCGTCATCTTCTGCACAGCTGACTTGCCTGAGACAATGGTAACAACACCGGTTGTCAAGGTTCAGCGCTAAACGCAGATCCAGATTAAGCGATTGCATGCCATGGAACAAACGCATGGCAAATGAAACGAGGTCTGCCAAGGAGGGAGACAAGAAAGGTGTTTTCAGCCAACCTCGAGTTTCAACAGCCTGTGGCAAGCTCCAAGTGCACATGAAAATCTCAGATGGCAGCTGCACAACATCAACAAATCTTTGCTCAAGCCCTGTCCTGTAGATTCTGCCAAATTCGACACAACGTCGCCACAATTTCAGCGCCGCTTGGATGGTACAAATCTGCTGCAGAAACAACTACACCCTTCTTCACGGCTACTTGGCGCCACTCATCATCCCCCAGGCGACAGAACTGAAATTCGAAATCCCATTTGCTCAACAGTTCATGAAACATGTCCCGCGCTGCAACTCGATTCTGCTCACTTCTAGAAGGACAGTGCCCCCAAACCATCAAGCAGAGCACAGTGGATGTGGGTCGCGTCACTTCCAAAAGAACGCCACTTGAATCGGACGCATTTGTTCTTGCCTGAAGAGGTTCAAGCACCTGGGCTGCGCCGCGCAGCGAACTTGACAGTCTGAGCCAACACAACCAACCAACATCACACATGCCAGACACACCCGACATGATCTTCGTAGAAAACATGCGCTGACTCAGAAGCAGGAACTTCCTTGCCAGGAAGGATTTGTTGAAATATGCACTCAAGGATGCGGGTCTCGAACTCACGCAGTCGATTCTTGTAGTACTTGCGATCCTGAATGCCCTGACCTTCTTTCGGGGCACGCAAGAGCCGGAACAAGTCGATGACTCCCCATTCATGCTCATTGCGAGCCTTAGATTCAAGATTGTAATGACTTAATGATCTCCTCTGCCTGCACTGCAAGCAATGGCACGGAAACAGAGTAGATTGCCACATCGCAGTTGGTTGCCGAGCCCGGGTAAAAGCAAATGTATCCTGATATGTTGCCACACAAATTGTAACCTTTTCTAGTTGCCATGCTGAAGTCTGAACAAGACTAAGGGCGGGTCGCTGCTCCTGTGGAGCAAGATCATCCATGATGTACGCTGATCCACGAGCTGCGTTGCAGCTTGATGAAGGTGAAAATGTTGCAGCACCACCAATACAGACAATCATGACCGTGAAACATTTGAGACAAGATACATCAGTCTGAACAGCCTCCAAAAGAACCACACCCAATCAGCAGCTTATTTGAAGCTTATTTCATTTTGGAAATAAAGCTGAAACAACCCAGGAGTAAGGTCGACATCCCCC
>CAJNIZ010000292.1:0-10813 GCA_905231905.1 Symbiodinium pilosum | reverse complement strand
TAGTCTGTGCTACAGTGAGCATAGCCCGGCAATTCCGTGACCATGTCAGAACGCATGTGAACTACAGCCCTAAAGAGCGGCTAATTACGTGGAGGCGTGATGTGAAAATCGAAGCTCCACTGCCTAGCTGGACGTTGCATGAACAACTCTTGCAAGTGAGCGCGGGGATCCGGCTCGCACGTATGTTTCAATCGATACGAAACACCTTTGGTAGGGCGGCTGTAGCCTAACACATATAAACTACGGCATTTGACAACACAATCTCCTGGGAAGAGAGCTACATGAATGTGTTTCCGGAACCATTTGAGGGTAGCTTGGAACGTTCGCAGGTCTTCGGCAAACGTGAAAGCTTCCAGCGGCAAACTGCATGGGCACAATTCCCTCATGGCATATGAAGGCCACTTCCCAGCCCGAAATTTATTGGTGTTGACCGGAGGTCTCAACCCTGTGCTGAAATTTACCCAGGCCAAGAGCGCACTGGCAAACTGGTAGGAATAAGGGCATCTTCTCAAGGCATCATCATCAACAAGTGCCACATGCGAAAAGCAACTACCCGATACATCCAAGACTGCGATATCAAACCGCTGTGATACGCGAACCTCCGATCTCTTAGCAAACTCAAATTGAGCACATTGAATAAGGAAGGCATGGTATTGTTTAACCACACCCTTCTACTCATGCTGCTTGGCATTCATCACCCTCAACTGGCGATATGAGTACAACTCGGCACGTTTCACTGTTCCTTTTGCAGCGGAGTCTGCCAGATTAATGTAATGGCGGCAAGTATCCAAAAATGGTGGGAGCTTTGCATTCAAATCCACGTGTGCTTTGACCTCTTGGCAAACGCCCCCAACCCCTCTGGCCTACCCGCCATGAGCGCATCAAAGACCTCCCATAAGTCCATATGTTCATGAGCGGCGGATGGGAACCCTTGAGCATTGACGGCATACTGGCAATCGGATCACACAGTGCATGATTTCGAAAGCTGAAGCGCAAGCAACATCACATAGATTTCGGCTCGATCGTTGGACTGCTCGCAGCCCGGCAGCACGCTTGAATGCACAACACCCTTACCCTTACAAACGTCCGCGATGACTGCGGCAGACGCTGCAACTGACGACAAACGATGGTTTGGCCAATAGCAAGACCCATCAACAAGAATGAGTAATGCTGCACAGCTGTGAGGATGAGAAAAGGTCAGAGGCTCAGCATGCAATCGGTTGAGGAGAGGCCACGTGTCAGCAGTCAAGGGCACTAACACAGACAAACAAACAAACAAAAGGGCTTCCCCAAAAACACGGCAAAAAACATGCGCTTCCCTGGACAAATGTTTGCGTCCACGACAGTGTGCCCAGCTGCCATGCATGTGTGGCAACGAGCACAAGTGAAGGTTGCGTGCTTCGATAGTGTTAGTTATATACTATGCGCCGTAAAGCCCAGGAGAACAAGGCCCTTCCCGTAGTTAAATCAGCTGTCAATGGGAGGCACATCCTCCACGTGGACCTGCGGCACCTCCACCAACTGCTCAGCAACCATGGCAGTGGGAACCTGTTCCATGATGCATCTTAATCAAGCTCTTTGGCAAATGAAAGCCGGCTGCCTCAACCACACGCTCATGGCATTGGAAGACGGGCACGCCAACCTCTATTGAATAAGTCCGGGAAGCTGCCAGCATCTGCCCACAACCTTCACCTCGTCCCACCTGCTTGGGCACCTCACGCACCTGTGTTTTCGGGACCTGCTTCACCAAGTTCACGTACTCCACCTTCGGAACCTGTGCAGCACACTTTCGTTCACGTCAAAGAAATCGATAACCTGAAGGCCATAGCCTCCTCAATTCGCTCCTGAACCAATATGTGGGGAACCTCTACAATCTTCTCGGTCACCTGAAGCAGCTCACTCTCACATCTGCAGAAACAGCACGAAGAGGCGGGAGCCTCATATATCGGTCTTACCACCTCTTTTGTAACTTCTTGCACCTGCCAAATGGCCAGGGTTGCATTCCATGTCAGAACTTGTATGCAAGGCTAGAACAAGTGTCCATGCAGTTTATATCAGCTGCTTTTTTGCTTTGCAGCAGAAGGCTGAGGAAATCAGGTCAGGAATAACGCGTACCTCGGATCAGACTTTTCGGATGTGATTGCACACAGGGGGAAATACTTCCAACTGCTTCAAGAGCAAGTACAGCAAACCCGCACAAGCTGCAGTAGTGAGGAGTGCTTCTCTCGCCCAGCACCTGCATAACTTTCGGGCTCCTCCTGCCAGGAAATCCTATCAGGCGATCTCGAATTATGACAAGTTTTTGCACGAACATATCCGATATTTGCCTGATTAACATCACTGAAGTAATCAAGTCATAGAAGTCATAGCAGTCCCATTCCAAGAAGGGCAGAGAGGGTCCTTTATCATGGTGAAGCCGGCACGTTCATAGCAAGCTCGAGCCAGACCTTAATGTAGCAGCTCCTCACAATCTTGACATCCAATATCGATCCGCTATCTGAGGCACGATTGTAGGCAGCGAGGTGTAGTGCCTTGGTTCTTTGGTTCTTGTGAACGCAAACGGCCAACAAGCCGAGACCCCAATGTTTCTCAGGCCCGTGCCACAGCTCTTAGAGACGTATCTTTAGGACTGTCACCTGCAAACTCAGGACCACAAAGCACAGCCTTTCGATTCCTTCGACACAGTTTCTGAAACGGCTGAACTCGAAATTTGAGATCAAGAAGGCGCCACGCTCTACTTCGTATTCTTCGATCTTACTTGTTATGTTTCTTCTTTTTGTTGGCGCTCAAGCACTCCTTCGCTTCAGCTGAACTTCATGTTGTTACCTGTTCTCATCTTGTAATCTGGCTTCGCGTGGCCCTGAGAACCTTTATTTTTTGGCATCTATTGCGAGACTTTCGCTGTTAAGAGTCCACTTCTGTTGGCTAGTGACTCTTCGTGTTGGACCTGACAGCCTTATCTGCAGAGACTCCTTTGAAAATTCCATCATGGTGCGAGTTCAGGTGGTGACCAGCCTCCAAAGAGCTTAGTCAGCTCATCCCGTGGCTTCGCTGCACTGCGAAGTGCTGCCAAGCACTGGCTAAGTAGCCCGGATGCCAGGCCACGGCGACGGACCTTCCAGGGCAAAATGCCTCACTACAGATACTCGTATCTCTGCAATAGAATGCCGTTCGGAGAGATCGACAACAGGTCCGCTGCTTAACACCAGATTTCCCCACGATCAGTTTGTAGACCCTGGGACTGCTCGAATCTTCAACAGAGTTCTTGTACGAGAATGTGCGTAATTGCCTTGCCTTGCAGCGATTCAGCGATGTGTGCAAGATGCGAAACAAGAGTTTGACGCTAGCATGCGGGCCACGTCTGAGCTTTTGCTGAATCTTCGTTACGTCCTCGTCCGGACAGCAACCCAACCCTACCATACACTCCTCCGCCAAATGCTTGAGGTCTGCTCTGCATACCCAGCCATCCCTGTCTGTCTTTCCGTAACTGACGAAGACCCTCAAGTGTGGATCTGGGGCTCTTCACCTGCTGTGCGCTGACAGTACAAGCTTGACAGAGGGCAGCACCTGTTTTCCTTTGGGTGATTGCATTTTGAAAGGTTTGAAGCCTCCACGGAACAGGATACTACCTCAAAACCTTTTAGGTACTCCAGCTGGCGCCTCGCCCAAGCTACCAAGACTCAGAATATAGCCCAGTTCTTGGCGGTCAGGACCTTGCCGCTTCACCCAGTCAGCAACATTCAGCATTCCTGCCCGTTGCAAATTCATGCAGTGCTTGGGCAGGCGCTGTCCCAAGGAATGTACCTGGGAATTGTCAGCTCGCTCCGCAGCATGTCCACCGTGGCTTCGCCAGCAAACTCCTCCCGAAATCAAATGATTGTTCTGCAATTTCCAGCTGAAAGGTCACACCACGATAAGTACAACCTGCCAAATACGTCACATGCCCAACAGAACCAGTGCTGTAAAGGCTTCCAAACCAAAGCCAATGGGTGGCTCCCACCTCAATTGCCTCACGAGTTGCAAGCGCCACCACAATGCCCACTGGAGCGGCTGAAGCATCCTGACATTTGCACGACGCTTTTGAGCTTTACCAGGCTTGCTCTCAGTGGCGATGTCCTGCGGAATTGCGGCTTTGAAGGCGATGACGCCCGAGTGGCTCAGCAGCTGAGCGCACCAAGGCTCACCTCCTAAAGAATCGCCGCGTGGGGTTCCTTTTACAGCTTGACAGGTTGCCGAGTCCGTCCTCTGCAAGACTCCTTGGGGAACCATTCCTCCTGCATAGCACTGCTTCTCAACAAAGCAACGAGCAAAAACTTGTCCTGCAAATCTGCCAGGTCTTTGGCATCTTCCGGAGTCATTGGAAGGAAGCGGAAGTCCTTCCAGTCTTAATACAAAGGCGCGCATCTAAAAATGTTGGTAACAGCACAGGCCAACAGTCCGATGACATCTTCACTGTGTCGAGGAGCTCCGGCTGGCTCTCTAACCTCCCATGGTCTACAAAGGAATCACGAGTTTGGATAGCTGAACGGCTTAAGCCGTCACAAAGGCCCAAGTTAGGTGGCCAGCGCAACACAATGGGAACGATATTTGGCAAACATGCAAATCAAGTAACAGAGATCCACTGTATTGCAATGACATCGTGCTTTCATGTTCCTCGACGACCAATGGGCTTCGCTAATGCTGCTTTAGATGCATGTACTTTGAACTGAGTCCGAGATGCAAGCCATGTGCACGTGCTCGTAATTCCGGTGCTGTTGAACCTCATAAACTCGACGAAAATCAAGAGCTTTCACCTTGAAGCCATATACCTTAAAGCTGTCCTATCTCTGCTGAATTCTGCATGGCCTCTGTAGGGATCCAACCTGGAGGTAGTGCGGACGAGAGTGGAACAGGTCCATCTACCTTTCGTGTCACCGAATACAGGCTGCAGGCAAGCACCCTGGCGCCCTGCTTCAGCTGCCTGCCGCAACCGCGGCTTCGGTCGATTGCCCTTCGCACCTGCTTGCTGGAATTGAACTGGTCATGCTGAGAAGATGTTTCTACCAAAAGGTCTCTTGTCTTGAGGCTAAGTTGCGAAGCTTGTCAACCAGACCCCAGCAGGCCACTCTGGGTTCTCGCTGAGGCCGAAGAAATGCCCTGAACCGCGTGGCAAACAACGTGGTAAGCGCAGAAAAAAAAACTTCCTGTCCCAGCACGAGCTTGGCCAGGCTGTCCAGAGACACAGCAGCCCCAGCACAGCCGCCATTGGCCCAAGTGTGTGCCGCACTCGCATGGTTGCTACGTGTGAAAACTACTCTTCATGCCCTGACTCAAGTCATCCAAACAGGCTTCCATGTCGAGGCTACAAGAAGTCGAAGTATTCCAGTTGTATTGGCAGGTTCTTCTCAAAGCTCCAAGTTTTTCAACGACAGGCTGATTACTTACTGTGAGGTTGCTCGATGGGCATTATGAAGAGAGCAGTGTGAAACACATACATGCCCATAAACAAACAGGAAAGCTTGTGAAGCTTTGTCGTTTGGAGGGTCCTGTACACAACATGCAGTGCCATCATGTCTGAAGTTTATCACTCTCTTGGTGCTTCAGCGGAGCCAACCAAGCTTCAGCAGCAAAACCTGAAAGGGCACTGCAGCTTGTGGCTCTTGTCCTACGCAACACAATTTCTCTTCCAGCTTCAAGATCCAAATGTGTTGGCAGATCTATGAAAGGTTACGCTGATTGTCCTTGAGACCATTGAAAACTTGGATGGCAGAAACAAACGACCGCACATGAGCAATGACCTTCTGCACTGCATTAAATTCTGCGCAAACTGCTGTAGATGTCAACTACCTTGCCTCAACACGCGGAACCTGCTTCAGAAGAATAGTCTCCTGGATCTTGGGCACCTGCCACAGCAAGCAAGGAAAAAACACTCATGTTAGGAAGCTCTTTTAGTTGCCAAGCGCAAGCCAATGAATCTGCCTGAAAGAGGACCCTGGCATATGTGCAGCATGTATTGCATGGTCTGGCCTCCACAACTTTCTCTTGATAAAGGACCGTCGGAACCTCTTCGGCAATTTGGGCAGAAAATGTACTTTCAACTGCCACGCGAAGACTTGCCTCCACGATCTGTTCCTCTATCTGCACCTTCTGAATGCAAAGTACGCTGGCAAACACTTTGAAATTCAGCCTGAAATGTTTCACGGCCTCCTGGACCGGAGGACTGGCACAAGGTTCAACGCAAGGTCCCACTGGCATTGCCTGGGCGACATGCTAGATACCAAATTCGGTTCTGGTGCTAGTGCGTATCATAACCGGGGTCAAAATGAACTGAAGCAGCTGGCAAATGCAGGTGGTCATGCTGAAATTATGCCAGCACATGACAAACATGTCCCACTTCGTGCTGCGTGCGAACGTAACAATGCCTAAGCCGCCACAGACTTACAACACCGCTGGACCAACGCTTTCCGATACACCTTCACCTCCTTGACCTGAACATGGGATTGCGCATCTTTTTCTGAAATCATGTTTGGATGGCTAACAGCAGGTTAGCGTACAACTATGCATGAACTGTCAGCTTGGAAGATCACCTGCGCCTGTGCACGAAGAGCGCCAGCTGCAAGCACGCCGTGCGTCTTGCGCAGGAAATTGGCAGGCTCATTAAGTATTATCTGCAATTTCACTTCTGATTTGAAAGCTACCATCGCTCAAGAACGGATTACTGAGAAATATGATGGCACACTGTACACGATGCAAATTGACGAATTGGGTATGAAAATATGTTCGCCTCGCGTCTGGCTCCACACTTGCGGCAGAATCTCCTTGGGCGTGCAACCAAACCTCTCAAATGTCACAGCAATGTAAAACTGCTAAGGCCGAACAAAGCCAAAGAGCGAATCGTTTGCAAATGTGTTCCCGCAGTGTTTGCAAACTGTCTCCATGGCATGTGTCAAACCAATCCCATGAGTCAGCAAGATTGCTGGTTCACGTCACAGCAGCTTACGCACACGGATGTCAGCATTAGTGCGCACGCATGTATTACTTGGCTTCCAAACTTACCAAATACTGATGTCATTGGAAATGTGATGGTGTTCGAATGCTGCTTCAACTCAACCCAAATTGTTTGAGACATGTCAATAATCATGCCCGATACGGTCGATGCGAATCATCGACCATCTCAACATGACTTTGCAATTTTTCATTCCATGGAACGAGAACAATATCATGACCATGTTCCAGCACAATCTCTAACACTGAGCGGTCAAACAGCAGCTTCTTCTTATTCGTTCAGAATCTTGAAACAGTTCATGTGCACCGTCACTCACATGCATATATCACTGCCGACCATCATATCAATTATACAAATTTGCATTCCGACATGCACCGAAATTGCAAGACACGGCTGGCCTCTGCATTGAAAACTTGCGGACAATGCGAAATTTTCTGGCTACTTCATTCACGACAGTCAAACTGAGGTAGGTCCAAAAACCGAAAACACGCATGTTGGACGACCACTTGGTCCGAATGGCCACTGCGGTCTTGTACTTATTCTCGGTTTCTTCCAGAAAAAAAACGAGAATTTCGCTGTGAGGGTTTGTTTTTTGGAAAATCACGAAAAGCATGACAATGCTGTCACTCCTTACAAGGCGTCTATCTGTTCCTATTTACATCCTTCAGAATTCAAACACTCCTACCAGTTTTCATGACGCCCTAGTGCCAAAAAGACATGTGTTTATGGTGGCATTCCGTCCCTTTGCTCCACGCCCTATGGCCTATGGCCTTATATAGTTTGCGGGAGTCTCCGGTCACCGGATGCCGAAGGGTCTGCGGGGGACATGGACTGAATGCGCAGGCGTAGGAAAGAAGGCAACGAACGACATCGCCATTCATTGCGCCTTAGGCCTCTTCCTAATTCTTGCAAGACGATTACCAAGGCTCCATACATAAGCGATAGCATTTTCAACATGGTGGTTAATTGTACCCACTGAATAGCATGTCATGTAAACAGTACCTTCAACTTTCATTTGAGGGACGCAAACTAACAGTTGTCCAGAGAAAACCTGCTTGATTTGCATATCATCAGATCTCACGTTATCCTGAATGTGATTGTGCGCACCAGTGGATTGATGCGTGCTACGGGATGTATCCAGCATCTTTTTACGCATAATTGGATGATTTTTGTGGCAAACCGTCTTTGTACGTACTTTTTCCTAACATTGAATTGGGAATTTCCATGCACAAGAGCTTTACTGCGAAAATTGTTTTTTTGATGGTGACTCCACATTCATTGCGGGTTCTTATTGTTACATGGGCCATCGCCCGCCGACCCGTGCGGCTCTTCCTCTGTCGCGCAAACACTTTGGACGCGCCGAAATCAAAAATCGTGCTCCCGCGCGGAGCATCTTTGATATTTCGCCGCTTTATTTCACAAATCACTGAAACACACTCCATAATATTCAGCGTTGTCAATCTTAAGAAAAATCACTAAGTCACCCACAATAATCAGCAGCATATCCAAATTTGGTCTTGCCATACGGTCGGATAGGCTCTATTTGCAAGAAGCTCCAGGCAGCTGATGGTGACGTAGTTCGCGTTACAGATGAGGATAGCTTAACAATAATTGGACTGCTGCAGCTGATGTGGTTGTGTGGGGTGGCTGAAGAATTTGACATCCTCGAGCTTGATAAGACAAAGGCCGCAAGCCAGGGCAAGTTATCACAGGTGGTTTAAGCCGCTTGTCCCAGAAAAAATACAAGCTTGATTTTAAGAAAATAAGAAGTTGTTAGCAAAGCAAACAAGCCTCTTATTTCACCAAATCACTCAAATACACTCCATAATTCAGCGTTGTCAATCCCAAGGGAAATCTCACCAAGTCGCCCACAATAATCAGCAGCATATCCAAATTTTTCCTCATTCACACAAAAAAAGTCAATCCAACGTTTCAAGAACTTTCTAAAATTCAATCAAATCAAGGCACTCTCATTTTGAAGGCACGAGCTGCCTGGTCTTTGCCTTCTCCATTCGCCTCAAGTCAGGCAGCATCCACAAATCACGGTACAGAACGCTTGCCAGCAGTGAGCCATGAAGCTTGCCTCATGCGCAAGGGAGCGTCCACGGAATTGCTTGTGCTTGGAACACAAAAGCACCATGCAATATTCTCCAAGAAATCCTTAACTCACGCTGACCAAGAATGCAAGAGCCTCCAAACTCTGTGAAAATTTAACTCCAAGCGGCACTCCAAAAAAAAGACATTACTCCACCTCGTGCTTTGAATAACACACCCATCAAAGGCCACCTACACCCGCTTCGTAGTGGACGTCAGTAAACAAGTAAGCGTGACTACAGCGCAGCACGTGCAGATGTGCTTTTAATAATATAAATGATCCTTTCCAAGAATTGATCCTTTTTCACAGTCTAGCTGAGCAGATAAAGCTTGACTGATGCAGAAGTTGGCGCGTAGAGTCGCTTCAGAGGGCTTTCTGCTGTGCTGGGCAGCTCTGAATTTCATATTTGCAGTTTCCAAGACACTGTCAGAGCTCAACTTCTGCACGCTATGCTCAGCATGCAGCTGGAGGAGCCAGTTATGTAGAAGAAGTGAATCATTTTTACATAATTGGTTCCAAGAGACCCTAGCAGCTGCATCGACAGTTTTTTTCATGCCTATGGGCACATCGTGCCTTTTTTTTGTCGGAAGACAACAGGCTGTGTATCTTTGTTTTGATGCCAGACTTGCTTAAGAAAAACTATCCTTCTTCAATGACAGTATAACTTTGCAGTATTTCGGTGAAATGCTGGCAGAGCTAGGGTGCAGGGATGCGAGAGTAGCCAAAGACTAGCTGAAGGTCTTCCCTTGGGAGGCACTGGAAGATTTGTAATGTCTTTCTCTTTGCTGTTCAGGCAGCGTCACTTGATGCAGAACTTAGATGTTGTGCGAATGGCCATCTTGAAAAAGTACTAGTTCCTCCAGGGACGCGTGGGTTGACTCGGATCGGAGTTGTGGAGAAGGACTTGCGAAGAAGTGAAGCATGGATGGATGTCTCCCATCAGCAAAGAGGAGGCCGTTGCCGTTGCCACAGACTCTCCCGCAGATTCGCTGTCGTTCAGTCATCCAAGATACAGTCAGTCACAGGTGAACGATGTCGTGACGGTCATGTGCAAGGTCACAGTTGATGGAGTTGATACAATAGCTGCAATGATGGCGGAAAACCATGAGCGTTCTTCGAGAGCTTGAGGCAAAGATAGTTCACTTCGTGCCAGGTCCTTTGATCTTCAGAGCGCTTATCGCCAGTTGGCCATCGCGGAAGCCTGACTGCCTTGGACACGGATATGCGTGTTCAATTCTGAGAAGAAGGAGACAGAGCGTTTCTATGACTCTATGCCTTTCGGTGGAAGAGCTTCTGTTGTTTCTTTCATTCGCTGTGCCAGAGCGATTCAATGGCTTGCCCGTCAGATTTACATTATTATCTCTTGTTATGACGATTATGTGAATGTGAGTAGGGCCTTAAGCTGCGCGATTTCGATTCGACAGCGAACGAACTGGAGCCAGCGTCTCACGCTTCCTTTTGCCTGCTGTCTGTCATAGCGGGCCGGACAGTGTGGGGTTCAGGGCGAGCGGTGAACTTACCATTCAAGCTATCAGATAAGAGTTTGGTGAGGCAGATCAGAACGCCATTTTGCTGCACCTTTCCAGTTCTTTCCAAGTGTGATATGTGTGCATGTGTGTGTGTGTGATGTAAGTGTGTTAAGTCGGAGGAGAATCGCAAAAGTTTTGCTCTGAACCCATGTGATGATGCTATGATTGGGTCTGGTGTCTTCCCCAGACTTGGCTGTTTTCGTC
>CAJNIZ010000291.1:0-32459 GCA_905231905.1 Symbiodinium pilosum | reverse complement strand
AGGGGTTATATATGGTTTATATAGGGTTATATAGGGGTTATGCAGGGGTTATGTAGGGATTATGTAGGGGTCATATATATATATATATCAGGTTTATATAGGGTTATATAGGGGTTATATAAGGTTTATATAGGGTTAGATAGGGGTTATATAGGTTTATATAGGGTTATATAGGGCTTATATAGGGATAATGGAATAGAACATGAAAACTACCGTATCATATAATTCCTATAACGAGGTATAGGGAGATGTTATCTAGCGGTTCTATGAGCTATAGTCTAATCTCTTTAAGGGGGATGATGTAGGGGATTGTATAAGGGACTACTCTAGGGGCTATTAGATGGCATCCCACTATTTGAGCTTAGAGGAAAAGTGGGAGAATCAAATGGGTAGTTCCCAAAATTAGGGTCCCATGTTGGTATCCCTAGATATTAGGTGCCGCACTTTGATCTACAAGCAATGGGGGCCCAGGATTTTGAGAACAACCCAAATAACAAATGAGATGGCAAGTGGGATTATGTAGGGGGTTCTGGGATGAGACTTACCTTACCTAGGGGGGAGTGGGGAGTGGGGGAATGAACATGGGCGTTGTTTTGGGGGACAGTGTAGGGATCATTGTAGGGATCCACTCGGAATTAGCAATTAGTAATCAGTACGTCGGGGGAGGGAGTAGGAATTAGGAGGCCTGACTTGGGCGGCATTCAAACATGTAGGGTTTAGGATTTAAGGGTCAGGGTTTGGGGTTTTCTGATTTTGTTGGTAGGGTTTCCCTACATAAGGGCTCGAAGTTCGATGCAACAATTGGCCAAAGGCGGATGAGATGAGGCCCGGGGTGAGGAGTTGAGGGTCTGATGCTACCCTACACCCTCAACCCTTAACTCTCTCTCTCTCTCTCCAACCGCATGACGTGTTCATGTCTGAACACTGCGTCGCGCAGTGCCGCTCTCAGCACCGGCCAAGCAGAATAGCATCTGCTCCTACCCAGTCTCTCTATACATCAAGAGCGCGGCCCAACAGCTGCACTCACCACACTACACTACTGCCATTCAAGCTCATTAGACCTCGTTCGTAGCACGCAGTGGGTGGGCAAACCCAGGGACTCGCACTCCAGCTGCTTATTGTTGCTGGCGGCTTCCCCCTCCAGTCAAGTCATCCAACTTGGTCTGGATGTCTCTTTCGAGAGCCGAACGCGGGGCTGTGCCGAACTTCTCTGTAGCTCCATGCTTCACAAAATCGGACATCAGGATGTTCAGGACTTCTTCAATGGATGGGTGCACGGCGAAGTACATTCGCATGTACTTCTTGTCATAGGTTTTCTTCAGGCGGGCGTAGCGGACAGTCTGCAGCAAAGCCTTGGGACCATCTCGATTGGCAGCCTCAATGTGTGTGGGCTTGTAAGGTTTCCTTTGACTGCCCGTCAACCTTGCTGACGCACACTCCCACTACGGCAGCCCACAAGTGCACATGAGGTTCTCCTAGATCATGTTTGCCTCCTTTGCCTCGGGTCTTGTCTGCAAAGGCCGTGGTCGCATTTTTTGCTGCTTCCACATATTCGGGCTCGGCAGGTATGATGACATTGCGGAAGATGGAAGCCTGCAGCTCCTTGACCTCCTCTGCGGTGCGCAGGCCTAGCTTGGCAATGGCGATCAGGAGCTCACGGTCTGGCTCGCCCGTGGGCTCACCACGACGCACTTTGGCTGCTGGGGCATCACACTTCCTTCTCCTCTGCAATGCTGCGCTGCCAACGCTTTTTTGATGTGACGCTTGGTGGCCGCCAGAGACGTGCGTGAAACTTTGCACCACGGGCACTGATTTGTAACTGCCAAGTAATGCTCTGGAGAAAAAAAACCGTGATTCGCAGCGTGCCGCTTGTGTGTCTGCAGCGCTCTGAAGGACGAAAATTGCTGTCCACACACTTGCCCCTGGCAAGTTGACGTCACATGTGTAGCGCGGAACCTCGTCTTCGCTTTCGTGCACAACCTCTGCGCCTTCCTGATGCCCATTGCCATCCAGATATTGGGATCGCAGCTGATCCACTTCAATGGATACGAAGTGTTCACACAATGGCCTCCGAAACAGCAACGCTGGATTTTGACCCATTTGTTGAGCGACTTCTGCACCAAGCTGAGTGAACGCAAGTGCCTGCACGTCCTCGCGTAGCTGCTTCGCCCATGGATGTAGGTACGGCGCAACTTCGAATGGATATCGGCCAAACATTGTTGCCAACAGGGCAACATGCTGCTCCTTCCTCTCTGCCACCTTTTGCCAGAAACGCAAGCGTCGAACACGAACTTCCACATGGGCCGGTGCCAGTTGTAGGAATCTCCACACTGCAGAGTTTGGCTTTGCTTCAAACTTTGTGAAAGGCTCGCCTCTCTCATCCATGGCTGGGATTTTTTCGCACGCACGGCCTTGCATGAGCTTGCGCCCCAACCCCAGGATTGTTTTGTCAAGGCGCTTGTAGGACCCTTTTGGAAGTACCAAAGCCTCCAATCCAGATAACATGGCTTCATGCACCATACAGCGGAAAACCAGAAGCAGAGCTGCTTTAGCATGACGTATCCGTGCCCAAAAATTGCCCATGATGGAGTATCCTGTGTATGCTGCGCGTACTCGCTGTTGTACTTCCTGATGAACTGCATTGTTGTACGTACGCTGTCCTCCAAGGTACTTTGATACGGCACATGTCTTCCCAATCCCAATTCCAGTGCTATACACCTGTCGCAATGCTTCCCGGGAACCAGCTCCAGAAGCGTGGAAAACATGCTCTTGCTTGTCCACATTTTGTGCCAAACCTGCGGTCGAGAGGGACTCATCAAGCCACTGATTGAGCAACGTGAGTTTTTGCAAGATTTCCGCTCTGTTAGCTGCGATGGTTGTCTTTCCCATGTCATCCGCGTACGTGGTAATACTTGTGTCCACGAATATGCCAGAGAAGGGATCCTGAATGGTGCACAGTCGCTCTCGGGGTAGAGCCGAGACCAACTGCAACCAATTGTCCAGCAGTGGATGATACACCTCCAGGAAAAGAGGGCCTGAGGGACTGTCGCCCTGCAATGCTCCAGACCCGCATCGTACATCAACAGCTTTGTCATGAGCAGCAATGTGCATAACGGCTTCGCGATGTCTTTGCAACAAGATTGCTTTGTCCACAGGTCTCGCAGTCGCCTCAATCGCCAAGTCCAGTGATGCATGCGTTGGGCTTGGAAATGCGTTTGACACGTCGAAAAACGACTCCACATGATTGATTCCAGAAGTTGACAGACGGTGAGAAAGAACATGACGCTGTACGATTGAGGATATACGGGATTTGCAAGCATAATAGCCGGAAGCGTAATGGCGATAACTGCGGGGACTGCATCGCTGCCAAATATGCTTGTAATATTGCACGCCAAACGGGTCCAGCTGATTGATGAGGCGGATTCCTTGACATCCAGGCTTGCCGTTCCTTTTGTCGATCTCCGTGGTTTGGGAGCGGTGCCATGTTGAAGGTGTCTGCCGCCGCAATCGAATGCACAAGCAAAGTTGAAAAAGCCGTCGACGGAATGTTTGTGCGACGTAGTCTTCTGGATGTGCTCCTCTGCCATGCCGTCCCCGTAGCAAACCTCTCCAGACTTCCCCTGGGACAGCCCAGTCCGGAACTGACTTGCGCAACCCAGCTTTTTGAAGAAACCTTGTGATTTGTTGCACATCCTCGTTGGCCAGCTGCGTGTCCTCAATTGTTGGCAACCGTGGCATAAAGGAAGCTGTGTCAACATTCCACTGCAGAACAGAAGCTTGGCATCCTCCTGCTGGGCCCGGCATTGCCAAATAATCTGCCCAATCCTGCGCTGATGGTCTGCATCTTTGTGGCGCGTCAAAGTGTCTGCGTTTAGGGCCGATCCGTCGTCCACTGAGCAACCTACCCAACCGCCAGGTGTGATGAATACTACGTCTTTGCCACGCCTGCGAAAACTCTGCAACCCTCGCTGCCACCCAGTGCCTTTTGTCCCGTTGCTGCAAATGTCGCACTTGCTTGTCTGCTCTTCTATATATCGCCTGCAGCCTCCACACCCGCAGAATGTCAGACATGGATGGCAACAAACCTTCCCTGGGCAACATGTTTGAAATACGTTGCTCATACTGATATGAAACCACACTAACACGAGCTGTTTCTCGCACTTGCAAAGCATGCTGCGTGTCCTCTGGGATGTGATTCGTTGACCGCGCTGGTGCAACTGAGTACACTTGGATCGCAGCACCCTGCACAATCGAATGCAATTGTTGCCAGATCTTGTTGGGGTGTTGGACTGTTGGCTCCCATGTGTACTGATCTGATTGGCAGAGGTGCTCAACTGCTTCAGCGACTCTACGGCTATCTGCGTTGCCAGATAACGCCTGAACCATCCGATCTCTGTCCCACTGTATCTTGGTTCGCGTAGCTCCAAAAGCTTGCTTGTAGTCGAACACAACCTGCAATGGTCTATGGTCGCAGCGTCCTGGCCTAGCCATGTTTTGCAAAGCATCTCCACTTCCTTGCAGAATGCGACATGATACCACTGCTTGGCGTAGCGACTGAGGCAGAGCAACGTAGTCAATTCTTGAACAGAGGTGCGGTCCAGTCCAACCATACCATGTCGGGCCAACGTCATAAAAGGTGTTGACCGCAAACATATGGTGATCCAACAAGCACGAGTGAAGCAGTGAGCCGTTGTAGTTCTCCACCGCTGCATCAGACCTGCCGATGGCTTCGTCGTCACAGTATTCCGGCGCAGCCCCGCCGACTGGATTATGCATGAGCCCCACTTTTCCATTAGCATCCAACAATATGATCGGAACTGTTCGTGCTGGTAGTTGTGATAGAAGCTCATGTACCCAATCCCAAATGGCTTTGGAAGCTGTCTGCTGTCGAACGCTGGCTGGCTCCGGCGGGACATAAACAACAATGGGCGTAAGATCAGCATCTCCTCGCTTGAGACGCAATGCACCAATGCACCTCCTCTGCCTTGCAAGTCTTTGGGTGGCGAAAACACGTTGACAACGTTCTTCTCCGAAAAAACTCGCAGTCTGATGGCCAATGCCACTCCGCAAGACTCATTGACGTGTTTGCCGTTGCCCCGTCCCCAATGATAGACTTTATGCTGTCCGATTTGCTGTGTCGAGCATGGCAGCGCTGCCTCATTTTGTCTAAACCTAGTCCCCGGCAGAGCGATGATGTCGTTCCATCTAAACTGGCGGAGTATGTCACGAAGTCGCCCTGATTGTTTGATGGACTGAGGATTATAGACGACACAACTCCAACGCCCCATGCAAACAGTCTTACAACAGCCGGAATACGAGCGGTAGGAGTCATTGCTTGGCAACCATGGCGACCCTGCGCCGCACCCTGCTACCACGCACACTACGCCCCTGGAAACTGAAGCGCCTCAGCCGATAGGGGCTTCAACCCTTAACTAGGCCCAGTATCAAGGTACGCGTTGAACATGGGCCTTTAGAAAACACGGCCTAAGATCCTTTTAAAGGGGCATATAGGGATATGGTGCGGTATAATCCCTTCCCCGCCCCAATATTAAACGACGTCCCCCCGTAGTACTAAATAATCCGGAGCCAGATAATTAGATGGGGCTGCCTTTACAGTCCTCTTAAACTCCATCGACACTCAACACTTAATTCTTAGCAGATCACATCAGCTAACGATTGATATTTAATCAATCGAGATGAATAAATTCATTAATCAGCTCAATAATTAATCCAGAATTCCAGAATCCCCTCTGACTCATTATTAGATGGCCTATTTTAAAGTAGTCTGGCCCTTTCAAAAGTGTTCTTCCGGATGTTTACGCCCCAGGTTTTTTATTGTCAGTGTAGTTTTCGCACTACCACAATTTGGAGAATCTGATGGAAAAGGAAATGGACAATTACATGGCATCTGGGGCTTATGTATTCATAGAGATTGTAGAGGCTCTTTTCAAGTCCATTGACTGGAGCAGTGTGGAAGACCCAAAACCCTTGCTCGCCCCAAGCCGCCCCAACCCGCGGCTTGTTAAAATTCTATCAAACCCGCATAATCCTCGACTCTAAACCATAGAATTGCCTCAGCGAAGTGTCCAATAGAACGTCCCAGGCACAAAAAGGTCCGCGGGGTTGACAGAAACCCAAAACCCTCTTGATCTCCCAAGCTCTAAAGCCTCAAAAGAGCACTCAAAGAATCCATCCACCATCCCAAACCCTAAGACCTAAACATCCACCATCCCTGGGGAAGGAGCTGGGAGCCTTGAGACGGTCGCTGCTTCGATCGGCCAGTGCTCCCAGGCCAAGGCCGGACACCGGTTCAAGGGCTACTAGGGTTTAGGGTTTGGGGTTAAGGGTTTAGGCTTTAGGGTTTAGGCTTTGGGGTTTAGGGTTTGGGGTTTAAGGTTTGGGGTTTAGGGAGTCTACCTGCTCAGCAGGGCTGAGTATCTATGCGCCGATGGCGCCACTGCGCCCAGCGAATCTCGCGGACATCGTCCAAGAATGCATCGAAACTGGGCTTGCCGCTGTGAGACATCACAGGCTACCACCCAAATTATTTCCTGTTAGGGTTTAGGCCTGCGGCTTCAAGATCATCCTCCAAGGGCTTGCAGGAGCCTCCGAGGCCTCGACCCCGGTGTTTTCAGGGGCCGCAGAACTCTGTGGGTGCCCAAAGTCCCCCAGCCTCAAGGATTTCCCACTTATTTGGGACACTTTGCGGGTCCCCAGAGCAAGGATTGTAGTATTTTGGGGTCTATACTATACTGGGCTCCCCTTATTTTTCGGAAACTACTTAATCCCCCTCGACCACGTGCTACGACCTCCCCACGGTGGTGAGAGGGTAATCCGGAGGGTATACAAGTTCCATGGGTAAGGTTTTCAAGCTTCAAGAAGCTGTTAAGAGCGTTTCATACTAACTTAAGGTAACTTGATCGTTTGATTTTGGCTTTGCTGCTTGTCACTCAGGTTCAAGGTTGCTATCCGCGTAGTCATCGTCCGCCCTGCGTGTCGCAATCTGCTCTGGTTTCATTCGACACCAGCCGAGTTGATGAATCGGATTATGCATAAGGCCCAGGGTTGCAAGCATTGCCTGGGCCCTAAGTCCCAGATCCTAAATGCTTCTGCCCCTGTCACTTCCGTGTGCCAGGCCTGTTGCAGAAGCAGAGGTGCAAGACGCAGGCGAAGATGCACAGGGAGGTCTGATGATAGTAGCGATGATCAGGTTCCCAAGGAGGAGTAAGCGTTCAGATGTTGTCAGGATCCCTGTTGTTCATGTACAGAACTGATCTTCGTTGGGTCTTCTGGAGTACATGTTCCTAGAGGAGTGCTCCTGCCACAGGCGCATCTGGCAACCGGCCTCCGCCTCAATTCAAGAGGAGTCTAGGGGTGTAGGCCCATGTTTGGGTGTACAGTGTGGTGCTTGGGTATCAATGCCAGCCAAGCTAGGGTGAAGCAAAGCAGTGGGCTTAAGCCCTTGTAAGCTGAACATTGCGGCATCTTTCCTTCATCCCACCTGCCTTCATCTTATTTGTCCAGCCCATGGATTCAATCACAAGTAAGACAGTACGGTTATTCGTATTATACCCTGTTATAATAGATATTGGTGGTATTACTAGTGGTCATCCGTCTCATGGATGCTGAAGGCCAGATCTGCGGTTCTGCGACCCCCTTCAGGGCCAATGTCACAGTGTCTTGGCTTGACCGAGATGCAGAGTGTAGGCTTAAAGTGTGTTGATTCTGTAGGTTCGTGTCTTGAACATCCTTCCGCCAGCGAAGCTGAGGTGATGTTGGCCAATCCCAGGGCAGACAAAAAGGCTCTGAGCCATCACCCCTTGAACAGATTCAGCAGTTGCAGCAACAGCTGCACCGACAGCAGCTTCAAATTCAGGAGCAGCTGGAGGCGCAGCAACAGCTGCAAGCACAAATCCAGTCCCAAGCACGTCAAGCCCCACTCCGCACACCACCCAGCCTCCTCAGACACAACCGGCCTGCATCGATGCCAAAGAGCGTCAAGGACTCCAGCCAAGTCCAGCGACCACGCCCATTGCGAGGCATCTGCGGGTATGTAGCTGTGGAAGTCAGTCTGACATTGTCCCACGCCATGCAGACCTGTCCGTGCTGGTACAACAGGCTACTGAGATGCGTAGAGCATCGTAGGGCTGTTGGCAAGGTTCCGTGCCCAGCCGTCTGACGAACTCGTCGGCCCTGTCCCCGGTTTAGGGGAGAGCCCCTACCAAGAAGACAACACATCCTTTGATTGGTTTCTTGTTGCCCTCATCCTTGCAACTTCGAGGCCAGCTTGGCGGGAGGAGGCCACCACAAAAATTGTCTCACCATCTTATCTTGCTGTATGTGATCCCTCTTTGCAAGGATCACCAGGGAGCAGCCATCCGGGCCCTCTGCGACACCCAACTGCCTGGGTCTCGTGTAGAGACTTTTGCCTAGCAACTAAGACAGCTAGCTGATGCATTCTTTGGATGCATGGAGTTTGAGCCGTGTAAGCGCTTGACGAGATGTCGTGAAACGTTGGGCTGCCTTCCTTGAACAACTGAGGCGCATGTGGCAACTGCAAGCCGGCGACTGTACAGAGTTCTGACAAGGTCCATCCAGCGTCAGTGGGGAGTTTGGCTATGACGCAAAGAGCAGCTATGAGGGCCAGGATAAGGGCCGCAGCCACATCATGGTTCCTGTGGCCATAAGATAAACAGAGATGATTGCTATTGTTATTGTTACACTTACTATTATTACTATTATGGCAGTTCTTATTATTGATCAATATATGAATCATCATGATATACTCTGAACCCTAAACCCTGCTATAAACCTTAGAAACCCTCAAAGCAGCAACCCTAAACCCTAATCCTTAAACACTAAACCCTAGACCTTAAACCCTAATCTCTATACCCAAAGCCCCAATCCCTAAACCCTAATCCCTAAACCCTAGTCCCTAAACCCCAATCCGTACCCCGTCTGTCTGCAGGGGGCTTGGCGTTCGAGCCGGCCCGGCTCCCGGTTTTCGGCGCTGCTGGCTGGGCTGTGGTGGAAGTTCTCCCTCAAATTGAGTTGGGACTTACTAGGGGTTAGTAGGGTATGAGGATTTATATATATATATGTGCTATATGCATATATATATATAGTTGTTAGTTTTTATGACATGCAGGGATTGTATTCCCTGCTTCCCTTCTAGCCACCAGTGCGTAGGAGGTTCTTCGGGTGGTTCCTTCGATGAGTTTGGGGTTTTGTTGTCTCCGTATGAGACGTTTGTTCTGGGGGCCCCATATTTACGAGGGTAAGAGCATTTTGGGGTCCATCAGGGGGAAGACATATTCGAAGTCAACAACATGACACAGAGCGCAACCAAACTTTTCTGATCTGGACCCTCTTCAAAGAAGACCTTCTGGATATTGCTATGCTGTGAGGCCTGATTCAAATACCTAAATAGAAACTAAGGTTCCCTACAGCCTACACTAAAACCTCTAGATCGTCATACCAGCACCACACTCTCACATTCGAGAGGCCCTGACAGAAAGGACGTGCATCTTACAAAGACAAGTCCTGCTACACCTGCCTCCTAAGCCGAGATTCTCAATAGCAGCCATGGGCCTCAATTTCTATTACAAGAGCTCCAAGTCGTGTTGGCAGAATTGGAGCCATGGCCACATAGGATGAGACTTTGACAGGGTAGCCGAAAAGGCCATTTGTGAGTACAACCACGAAAGGTTTCGTTGCCTGAGCTCGTGAGCCACCCATGAGCTGCGGGATATTCATGGCAGGGCAAAAAATTTCAAAGGCGCTTTGGCATTCTTTGGCATGCCATGCATATTATGCGCTCATTTGACCAACTCACCCTACGGAGTCACCTTGGACGGAGCTACTGGCGTTGCAATTTGTCCTGAAGCTGCAGAAGGTAGAAGGAACAAGCGCTGCCCAAACGACGCCGGTGCTTCTTCGTGCCGAACATTGATGTCTACAAAGACAAAGTACAATCAGCTAGCCAATTTTTCTAGCAAACGTGCTGAGGTACGGGGATCTCCCTTACTTATACCCGCCTACACATCCTACACTCTGCTAGATCCCTTAGACCTCTAGTAGACCCCTCACCCTGGATTCCCTCTTGACCCTTGAGTGGGCCCCAGACATTGTCGGATCTGATGACTGCTCTGTCAGCTTTTAGCTTCCAATAGGGACCGAAGTGTCATGCTGCAAAGTGAGATTTTCTCAGGATTAGAAGGGGTCGCTTACCCCCACCAGCATAAAGGAACCCTGGAAAACGGGCACAAACTGTAGCTCTGAGACTTCTGATATTCTCAAGAGTACAGCGTATAAGATCATCTTGACATGAATCTCGCAACCCTACCCACCCAACCGTTTGATTACCAGCCGAAGGTCCCAATGTCAACGCGCCGCGCACGGGCAGCGTCCTCCGCAGGGGCGACATTTTCGAAGCGTCGGTTATAGCACCAGGACATCTTGGGATGTAGGGCAGATGTTGGATTGCACAGGACAATATGTTTGTCTGATTCTGTTGGAACTGCTTTGAGGCTTGGCTGAGCGAAGGGAGCTCCAATTTTGAGAGCCAGCCATGTGGCCGCCTGTTGTAATGCAGCTGGGATTGTTTTGCATGTCTGTTAGTAGATCTAAGACTCTGGACGCCACTGCGGACACCCCATACAGCGTCGTTCTACTGTATACTTGCAGGAGACACCGCGAAATTGCAATGAGATCCTTGCCGGAAACCTTGAATCCTATCACGGAACTCCCTAGCGAAGTGCACAGACTCGTTCGACAGAACTAATGCAGGACTGGATGGCCGCATCTATTTGAAGATTGCTGGATGGTCAGAGCCCAAGAGCACTACCGTGGTATATTGGGGTTATATAGGAATAATTGCAAAGAAAATGGAAACTACTATAGTGTATTGGGGTTAATATTATGTATAATGGAAAAGAAAATTAAATGGAAACTACTCTAGTTGAACTCTTTTGAGGGAGCATCTCTGACTATGACAATGAGAGTATAATAGCAAGACAATAGTTTTACGATCACTACTATTATTAATTCATTACTACCATTATTACCATTGCTATCATTTTAATCATTGCTATTCGTATTGTCATTACTACTACTATTATCATAGAATGCCTATAATCCCTATATAACCATTCGATAATCCCCATATAACCCCTATAGAATCCCTACAATCACTATATAACCCCATATAACCCCTATAGAACCCCATAATCCCTATAGAATCCCTATATAATCCCTATATAATCATAGAATCCCTATATGACCCCTACATAACCCCTATATAACCCCTATAGAATCCCTATAGAACCCCTATATAATCCCACAACTTTTAGCCTCCAAGCAGCTATGGCTAAGGCGAGGCTGGGCCTTCGACGACTCGGCGGTTGATCCAGCCGTGTCTCCGACCTGATTATATAGGGGTTCTATAGGGATTCTATAGGGGTTATATAGGGGTTATATAGTGATTGTAGAGATTCTATAGGGATTATATAGGGGTTATATAGGGATTATAGGCATTCTATGATAATAGTAACATGTTCCCTGCACAGCTCCTAGGGTTTTAGGGTTTTGGGGGTGTTAGAGTTTTAGGGGTTTAGGGGTTTAGGGTTTAAGGGTTTAGGGTTGAGGATTTGGGGTTTAGGGGTCTCCGACATGTTCCCTGCACAGCTCTAAAAGCATTTGAGCTATAGTCTAAACGCCTTAAAAGGAGGGTTATATGGGGGATTATATAGGGGACTACTATAGGGGTTATTAAGGGGCATACTAGGAGTTTAGATTATAGCTCATTTAGGGTTGAGGGTTTGGGGTTTAGGGTCGCTGTTTCGGGGGCCCTCACCCTACTCGATCCTTCTATTTTTGTTCCCGATGCCCTCGCCACTGCTCTGAGCCCAAATCATGTGGGCTATAGTCTAAACTCCTTAAAGGGGGTCATATAGGTGGTTATATATGGAGTATGATAGGGGTTTTAAAGGGGGGTACGTACTAAAGAGTTAAGACTGTAGCTCATGTGGGCGTAAGTGCCTCTGCATGCAAGGATCCGACAGTGGAAGTGCTCCCAGAGCAGGAGCAGCACCTTGAGGGGATGTAGGAATGGTTTAGGGTTTAGTGTTTATGGTTCGGGGTCTAGGGTTTAGCGTCTCGGGTTTAGGGTTTGGGTTGAGGATTTTGTTGGGGATAAATCTGATTTTGGGGTCCCTGCAGGAAGATCATAAAGGCTGCGGTATGTCGCGGGCCTACAAAGGGATCCGAAATTAGAAAGGCGTTTATGCGATGGGATCCCCAAGCAACTAAAAGCCTACTCTACAACAGCATTAGGGGTATTCTCATGCACTATTTGAGAGAGAATCAATTGTCAAACGACATAGAAAATGAAATGCAAATTTGGGGTCAACATGCAGGGCTTACACCCGAAACCACGCACCCTCAACCCTAACTTCTAAACCTAGCGAACCGGCTATACCCTCCGGTGAACGGCTTCGGGTCGAACCACCATAATGTAGTCCGTTCTGTCTCGGGATAGGGGGGATTATCTAATGGGGACCCCCGTAGACAACAACTACACCCTCGCGCCTGCATCAACATAAGTCGCGCAACTTGGTATCTTGACATGGTGGTTGGGGTGAGTAGGGGGACCCCAGAGTCTTATCGTCCCTATGATAGGGACCCCCCCCCACCCTCCCCCCCAAAAAAAGGGCACTTTTGGAAACCCTACGCCCTGTAAGCCCCTAATAGCAATCGCAGCTTTTTGATTTTCTTCTTGATTCTTCATTGTTGGAGCTATATAGCCGTATTTGAACCTATGTAGCTCGTGGATTATACCCATATAGTCCCGATGGGATCCTCGCATATACCTAGACCCTCCATATACCCTCTGTACTTAAGGTTACAAAGAGGGTCCTGGTAATTCATTACATATACCAAAATACCTCTAAACACTAAACCTTATGTTGCCATGCAAGGAGGCCATGGCAGTCCTCAGTGCTGCTGGAAAGCTGTCAGGCATTCGACGGAGTTTTTGTTGCAAAGGTTTGAGGGTATTATGCCCGAGTAGTGGAGAATCAAATGGAAAAGAACATGGACAACGAACTGTAAGTTGCAGTTATGTAGTTTGTTATAGGGATAAGAGTCCAGCAAATTAGGGGTACTTTTGGGGGAATAAGGATGAGAGCTTGGGTCTGTATTTGGTTCCCCATTCTTATGGAGGCCTGCTAGTCATGCCATCATCATCATCATCATCATCATCATCATGGGATCTGGTATTGCTGTCCTGGCCGATGACATTTCGATAGCAGTTGGTGTTGTTGTCATCTTTGCGTGTGCTGCTGTCGCAGTGCAGCTGCCGCTGCTACTTGGTGCTATTCCTCCTCCTCTTATGCCGATACTGCCGTTGCGGACAAGGACTGCTACCACTGCGATGCTAATTTTGTAGCATCTCGCTGCGAAGGCAGCTGGCAATCAACTCCGCCCAGCCGGTCGGGGCACCCGGCAACAGTGATGTTCAGAAGTTGCCTGTGTCCCCGCCAACTTCTACAGTTATCTGTCGGGGGAAAACAGTTTGAAGCATACACTTCTTGAAGCCATCCTTGACGACTGTTTGGTTTGCGTAGGCCCCCTGCGACTATGATTTCTCAGCAGCGGGCGCCTTGAACCAGGTCCAGGCCCAGTGTCTATGGGGTGAACGCACGCGTTGGTGGCCAGGCTGGATCGGAGGGAGGGTCAGGGTCACCTGATTGCCTTCAGTGCCCTCTGTACTATCCCTATCACTCCCAGAGTACGGTAGAGACGTGCAGCCATGCTACCATGTCCAATGTACCGACCAATGCGGCAGATGTCCACCACAAAAGGCAGTTTTATTTGGGGATACTATGGTACCCATTATAGGGATAATGGAAAAGAAAATGGAAGCTACCATAGTAATTGGGTTATATTTTGACTTAACCATGCAAACTCGTTTTAGTCCTGAGGCAACATCTGGCACCCACAATGGATCTAATGCGTTTGAAATTTGCTTCACATGTGGAGAGAAGCAGCGTGTTTTCTGTAGTAATTATGGCTTATGTTATATTTCAACCTCAAACCACTGAACCTCTCAGCAATGCCAGAGCACAAACTGGCTTGTGAAGGTGTGTACGCGTGCGTAAAGGAAGGACGCCCTTCAAATTTAAGAGGCTGAACACTGCCCTGGTTAACCAGGCCTTTAGACCAGTAATTCAGGCACCAGCAAATATTTGAACGTGAAAACAGAGTCATCTTGAACTGGATGTATTGCCTGAAGCAGAAGCTTCCCTTATCTCATCAGTGAATACCGGAGAGCGTATGACTTCTAAAACGAGGAGGGGTCGCACAGGATGTCCTAAACATTGCATGGTTTCTGTAGTTCCTTGTAGGCCATGAAGGAGGGGATGGGATCTTGAAAGATGTTGGCCTGCCGAGTTGAATGTGAGCAAGCTGGACAGGGCTCACAAATTAGAAGCCCCAAACCCCTAAACCCCTCCAATCAATACAGCTTGACCACATGGAGCCTCAGCATCATGCGATGTTTGCCCCAGCCTATAAAGATGGAGAAGGGATGCCAAAAAACAAGCTATAAACGTGGCCACCCTCCACCGAATTGGCGGTCTTTTTAGTTTCCCAGCATGTCATGGGGTTCTATATCCCTGAGGTCAGCTCTAACCCGGATCGGCATCAGGATCTAGTAGGATTGAAGCTAGTACCCCGGCTACTCCTCAACTTTCCCTGATCGGCTGGTGCGCCTACGTGCCACCCTTTAAGTTCTCCATCTTCTCGACTACGTAGCGTTGGAAGCGCATGACTGTCGTAAAAAAAAAAAAACCTAAGCCCTCAACCTGAGTGTTTACGGTGTCCTTTCTCATTCCCTGTGCAGGTTTTGCCTGAAAGCACCTTGTCGAAGAGCGCCCACGAGGAATGCCAAGGCTTCAGTGAATGAGTGTGACAGCTGGAATCATATATATATATATATGGTTATATAGGGTGATCTAGGGGTATCTAGGCGTACATACGGGTATAAAGGGACATGTAGGGCAATACGTCCTATAATCCCGACATAAACCCTATATAGTCCCTATATAATCCCTTTAATCCCTGTTAAATTCAATCTTCTTTTCCATTATCCCAATAGAACCCGCGTCAATTGAGGCGTAGTCTGAGAGTAGAGCTGCGCTCTTCTCATGAATTTGCAGTCATTACTTCGACAAAACTGATATGAACGTCAGTGGCAACTTGGGGCGTAGGCTGACTTGCCAGGTACAGCTTAGGCAAAAAACCGACACATACATGCGTTTGCTGTAAAGGCTTTTTTTATGTAAATGAGTTTTCATGTTTTCTACTTGGGGTTTCACTCCTAATCCCCCCTTTCCACATAGAGGCGGTGATGCTTGGTCAACGCCGACGGCAACTGCGGAAGTCTTCGAGGTCACCTCGGCTACGGGGTGCCGGGCTTGTTCTGGAGTCACGCATGGTCCTTTGTACTCCTCCGTCCCCCCTCATTTGGTACAGTACTGTGGTGGTGAACCGGGCACTTCAATGCAGGTAGTGTAGGGAAGATGGCCCAGCAAAAAGTACCTTCTGTTGATTGTCCCATGATCCCTCGAGTGACCTTTACAATCATGTTTCCCATCCTTGCAACTGAATTGAATTTTCCGGCACGTGAGTCATACGTGACACCGCTGCCTGTACTGTTGGGCGACCTTGCTGTCAGAACTCATTTCATAGGAGCCCTGTGGTAAGGCTTTGGACGTACGGTAGAAGTGGTTCCCCAGCTCCTTAGTCAATCCAGGGGTGCTTCTGAGTTGTCCTAGCTCTCTCAACGAGGCCGAGGCGGCTTGATCACGACAAGGACACGTAGGGGCCAGTTGGGGTCTCTGATTATCAAACTTATCAAGCTTGTGGTCATGTTGTTAGTAATATTATGATGAGGTGGTGGTGGTAATGATAGCAGTCACAGTCCGAAAGCAGTTACGGACTACTGCTGCTGATGGTGCTGTTTCAGGCGTCTGTAATAAAGATTAATGCGGCATTTTTATTCCCCTTGCCCTTGTCCATCTCGACCCAATCACCCACAACATGCCGGAAACACGTAGAATGCTTGCTAGGGCAGCAGGCAGGTACCGGATTGTGCCGGCCTTGCCCTACGGAGGCCTGTCATAGCCTGGGCCCTATCTTTTGTACCCATTATTCGAACTCCCCCCATTGGAAGCTCCCTTCCTCTAGTCAGCCCTTAGTTGACCCCTTGACTTACTGGTTGTCAGAAGGGAATGAGGGAATAGAATCCCTATAGAGAAAATTTCCCCCTGTTCCCCACTAGCCTTCCAGTAAGTTGAGCCCCGGTTCCGGCACGAGACGGCTCTTGCTTACCTCAAAAGATGGCTCCAAGGGAAACGGTCAGAGTCAGTGTAAAACTCCCACAGACCCCGTAAGAGTCCCTAAAACTCCTTCAGGTTCCCGGCTTATGTTTATAATTGTTTAGGGTAGAGGGGTTAGGGTTTTAGGGTTTTAGGGTTTAGGGGCGGTCCGAAAAAGCCCGGCCACTTCATTTGTTAGTACCTGAATGAGTTGAGGAGCTGGCACCTCCAACCTTGAGCAGTGAGTTTCGAGAGGCCGTGTCGATATAGCTGTTACACGGCTATACAGCAGGATATAAAGTGCTATGTATGGGTAGGGGGAATAGATAGTAAAAAGGGAGAATCAAATGGGAAAGACCATTGAACATTGAATAGAAGCTGCAAGTATAGTGGCACTGCTGTGCTTGAGATCCCTAAAGCCTAAAGTATTCTGGTTCCCATAGAGCTGCGTGCCAAATTTCCTCCATCTCATCTACGGTGCTGTTCTGATTGCGTTGTGTCTTTCTTCGTCTGCTTTTAAAGTTTTTCTTGCAATGAGATCCTTTTTGAATGCGCATGCTTTGAGGACACTACGATTCTACCCGGTACCAGTATTATGGGCAGTATTAGATGCATTTGTGGGGATTCGGACAGTTGACAAGGACAAGGTCTACAGAATCCCACTTAACGTCAAGCAATTGCAAAACCTTTCATGCTGAAAGCTCCTCGTATCTCAGCAGTTTTCATCCAGTAGCAGTCCTAGGGCTGATGATGCTGCTGCTTCTGCTGCTGCCCGCCGCCGCCGCGATCCCCCCGCCACCAACAGAACAACTACTCCTGCAACCACTGCCCCGCTACCCAGAAGTTGGCTGTACTCAAAACGGGTTTAGTCCGGTGCTGTGCCAGGCCTTAGGCCAGGGTTGTCCTGGTCAACTCAGACACGGTGCTTGGACTGGAAGTTGATCATGGCCTTTGGTGAGCTGCCCTCTGCCCGGCTGGCAAGATGCCAGCGGCCCAGTGATAGCTGTGATCTGCACTTAAGAAGACAGCCGTGTTTTATGAAAAGGCTAAAGCTACAGGATCTCCATCAACAGCGCAGATGATTTAGCTACCCCAGTTCACGAAAAAGAGGGCTGCAGAATCAGGGTGCGAGTCTTCACTCTTGGGCTAGCCAGCGACGTACCATGCAGAAATTCCTTGCTGTCCCAAACATGACCTTGAGAGATTCAGGCTGTGCTGGGCTGGTGTCGCCAGCGAGGTGACCCTTTAGGGCAGTGGACCACAGCAGCTGAAGGCCAGGATGAGAGTTAGCCAGAATAGATCCTTACCATGGCGCTTGCACGCTGTATTCTTATCTCAGCTGCCGCATGTCTGCATGCGCAATTGCCCGAGACGTGTACAGAGGGCGGAGGAAACGCAGCAAGCTGCCCGTGCCCTGCGACACAAAAAGGATATGTGCTATGGTCTAAACTCCTAGTATCTCTCTTAAAACCCCCTAGAACAAGTCCCCTATATAATCCCTTTTAAGGAGTTCAGACTATAGCTCATATGACCAGGCCCTATGACCAAGGCAAGCCATGGCCTGCCACGTTCTACGACTCGCATTGACATATCTCACCTTTTTTGCCAAAGAGCCCTATAAGTGGGTTAGTAATCAAGGGAATATATTGGGGTTATAGGGATGATGGAAAAGAAAATGGAAGCTACTACATCACAGTAGAGAACCACTTAGCTTTTTGCAGTTCGGAGCTTTTGTGACCATGGATCATGCCACAGCGCAGCTTGTTTTTCTGTCGTTGGCATTGCAAGCTCTCAGTAGTGGTGGATGGAGGAAGTCCTTGGCGAAGCATTTGCGTCCAGTGTTGCCCCATGTTCCCGACACAGCGGTTCCTGTAAAATAGCCCAATCTTCGCCTTGATTTTCCACATGCCATCACTTTTCATCCTCAATCGATCGTTTTTCATCATTCTCATCATTCTCATGATGTTCACAGGCTTTCATCATCTTTCATTTTCAAGCATTTCTTGCCATATTTCATCATATGTCATCATGTTTCGTCATATTCCATCATCATTCATCATGTTTCAGCATGCTTCGTCATTCTTCAACACTTCCCATCATGTTTCTAAGTAGATTTTTCTCGGGTGGCCCTATGTTTCGTCACGGTTTTATACATTTCTTAACTTCTCATTATTCTGAAGACATTCCACCATCTTAATCATTTTCCAGGAATATATTGTTTAGTCTTGAACTTTCATCAACAATTGCCACATTCCTCAATGGTTTGCAAATGTCTGTCAGCATGAAGCCGTATCATGTCTAAGAGTGTGTCCTCATCAACAACTGCCACATTCCTCCATGGTTGGCAAATGGGGGGGCTGCGTGCACCCAATCCCCGCTCTTTTTCAACATGAGCCCGTATCATGTCTAAGGCAAAAAGCAGGGCTGCACCGCCGCTCTTTGACCTCTTCTGGCGGTTTACGTCCTTGGGAAAATCGAGCTCTGGCGGAAAGGGCATGCCATTCCCTTATTTCGGCTGATTGATGACAACTTTGACGTTTTGATCCCCGATTCGGCTATCGTGCCGGAACGACTGTAGCAGCAACATGGGGAAACACAAATAATGTCTCGCCAAGGACTTTTTCCATCCACTGCTATTTAGAGTTTGCACCGCCTATGAACAGAAGGAAGGTGCAGCTTCCTGAGGTTCTGCACAGCTGCGCGCATGTCAGCACACAAGCTGTTCCACAACGACCTCTCTGGTTTCCCGCCTACCGCAAGCTTTGACATGTAGCTGTTCGAGCCAACGACTCTTCCATTTGACATGACGTGAGTCAAGTGTTTTAACCGTTTTGCTTGCTAATACTTAGTTGATTGAAGTGGCATTGATAGTAGTGCGAGGCATGCGAGGGATGCATGGGGTGAGGGATGCAAATGGCCGTTTCATGGGATGGCTGTGACCGATATGTGGCCCGTGAGTCCCGCGCGTACCCCAGCTTCCTCCACAAACTCAGCCCCGTTGCACGTGGACATGCGTTTTCCAGATGTCAGCGTCCCCAACTTGGAGCCTACCACCAAACTGGCAGAGGAGGAGCGTACTCTCAGCGAGGTGAAGCGAGAGCGAGACCAAGCTTGGAAGAGAGCCCAGTCCCTGGAGCATAGCCTTGAGATTGAAAGGCACACCTCCCGGGCTGTGGCCACAGAGGCCGTAGAGGCTGAGGCGATGTGGGAAGCCCGAGTTGCTGAGCTCATGAGCGAGCTGGCGCAATCTGAGTCTCGGCTCCAAAGCCGTCACCTCGTGGATCAGGAGCAACGGCAACACATGCCGGAGCACCTCCTGCAAGATATTCACGACAAAATGATCATGGCCGTGTGTCAGGGTGAAGAGCTCAAGCAGAGCCTATTTCAACAGCGGTGCCAGTATAGTTCACCTTCTGTGGAGTCCAGCTGCCGTGGCAGTGCCAGCATCCCGCTGCAGCCGTGCTCTTGGTTTGCAACTCAGGGCACACCATGCAACCACGCGCGGGAGAACGCCCAATTGCTGGAGCGGCTACTGCTCGTCACGGAGGAGCTCCAGACTGCCGAGGCTGCAAAAAAGCTTTCAGCACAGACATGGGGATGTTGAAACACGTTGAAATGCCAGTCGCAGACTCTGAAAGCTTTTTGTTTCGCTTACACTTAAAGACCGTGATGTCTCCAGGCCGAGTCGCAGCAGAGCATCGGGTCCGGCCAGCGCTCGACGCAGGACGCAACCCACTGCCTCCGCCAAGAACTGGCAGCTTCGCAGGCACGAGCAGTACTGTGCCAGCAAGAGCAGTGGCAGGCGGAGTCGACACTTGACAGCAGTTCGCAGAGCATTATGGAGCCATTCCTTGTTTCGTCAATGAAGGTAAAATATGGTAAAACAGGTGGGAATGTGCCAATGGCGTTCAGTCTTGAGAGAATCGGTGATTTGGGCTTGACTTCGGGGACTGCGGTTTGGCGAGTCCATTCTTCTCAAAAGAAACAGACCTAGCTGCTACTACAGGGATAATGGAAACTACTATAGTATATTGGGGTTATATAGGGACAATGGAAAAGAAAATGGAAACTACTAGGTGCTACTACAGTTTTCTGAGAAACTTCTGCCTTGTGAAAGCCAAGGAAGATGAGAGACATGCGTCAGGAGAGTCGGCCTTCACGATTGGTTCTGCCCGAAGAGTACTGATGATGATGATGATGATGATGATAAGCAAATACCCTCTGAGTAGGATTTTTAATTGGGGGTACTATGGTACTAGAGTAAGATTATATCCTTCTTTTGGTGTGTGGTGCTTTATACTCACCTTGCGGTTCCCGTTTCATGACCTGCTTGCTGCTAGGGGTAAGTATGATGGCTACTACTGCTTATCCGTGCTGCCGCTGCTATCGGCCTACCTATCAGTAAAACAGTTTTGTTTGCTCCGTAGTGACGTGATGAGATTGCGGTGCCTTTGACGAACCTTGGTCCCTTAACCCCAGCTCATGAACATTGTCATCCCCAAATCTTAATCAATCACTCCTTTAATCCTGGAATCCCGACCTATGAACTTAACCCCGAATCCTAATCCCTAAATCTGAACTTCTGAATCCTACTCCCTGAATCCTAACCCCTAAGCTCTAATCTTTGAGAAGTAGCCCTAATCTCTTAGAAGCTCAGCTTTCAGGAGCTCCAGGCCTCGCAGGCGCGATGCGAACAGCTGGAGTCGCAGCATTGCCGGCTCATCCATCAGCTGCAGGAGGTCCCCCTTATTTAGATAGAATATGGGGTATATGTGTACATGGTGAGCTTATTATAATTTACCCAAAGCCATATTCTATCTACTTAAGGGGGACTTAAATCATTTTGGGTTTGGGAACCTTTCGGGTTTATAGAGTCTGGGACTGGTTCGGGGCGTAGGGTGATGTCATGGGCATGCTGTCACGTCATCAGAAGTGCAAGCGACTAGAAAGGATTTTTCGAGTGCAGTCGCCTGCCCTAGGAATCAGACCCTCCTACCGTGAAACCGATATCTTTGGGGCCTAATTCCTGGGACAAACTCAATTCGATATTTATCAAAGCCAGTTCCCAATTGGAAAATGTGGTTATCCCGAAATCTGAGGGGTACGATTTTGGGGTTCCCATAACAAGGATTACAGGATTTTGGGGGTCTACATTGGGGTCCCCTTATTCAGGAGAACCTACCATATACCACCAAAGCAAGCTGTGTGCTGAACAGCCTGTAGAAGGACAATGATGTTGAGCAAACCTCGTGCAATCCGAAGAACACATGAATCCTGTAAGTCCTCACATGCTCTGATATAACACACCATACCGCCACCCCGGCCATGATCGTGACGTTCCAAACTGCTTTTGCTCATGTGAGGGTGCGAGGGTTTTTTGAAGCAGCGGTACCCACCATGAAGTAGCGTGTGGCGTGTGGCGTGTAGCGTGTAGCGCGAAGGGCTTAAAGTTGGCCCCAATGAGCCGCCACCAGCGTCACTTACAATGTGCACAACATGTCAGTAGCACTGTTATTCACCCGGCTTCTGAAGCGTCACCGTCTTGCCCTGCTGCATGTGGGCGCAGGACACCTCAGCAAGGACTGAGCTGCTGCAAGACGTTCAGCGGCAGCTGTCTGAAGCTAAGGAGCAGCTCACAGAAAGCCGATCTGCAAATTTTGCGATCCAAGCCGAACGGTCACATATGCTGGAGCAGAGTGTTAAGGGAAGTGAGGCCTGTGCAGAGCTACAGATGCGTCTGGAGCTCCAGCACAGACTAACTGAACAGCTGCGAGCTGACTTGGATGCTGAAAGGGCTGAGAAGCAAAACTGGGCGGACGCATGCAGCCAGTTGCAGCTGATTTCAGAATCCAGGATGCAGTCGCAAGGACCAGCACCGACCTTGGATCTTGACGACCTGGGAATTTCGATTCAGACGGATGCTATGGGGAGGCCAGGATCGAAGCTGAAACAGGCTTTGGTTGGAGTGGCTAGCCATGTGACGGAGGAGCCACGGCTGGTGTGCCAACAAGCCAGCCATCAGACAGCAACTGCGACACAGATTCCTGGGCCATCTTGTGACCACCAGGCGCATCCAGACGAGTTGGTGGAAACGATTCCTTTGCTGCCACCTCCAAAGGTCATAAGTGTTGTTGGTGATGAGAGCTCCAGCTTGGGGGTATCACCCTGTGGGTCTCCCAGTGCCTCAGCAAGCACCGGCATGAGTGCGAGAGCAAGGCCGTCAAGCGATGCTTCTCATGACACCAGCAGAAAGGTGCGAGTACATTATCTGGATGCCAGTCTCGACACAGAGCTTCAGCGTGGGGCGAGTGATGACGTCCCTTCAAGGGTCCCTTTGCATGGTGGTTTTCACAGACAGGACCTGGGGCCAAACCTTGTTAACGCAGACAACGGCGCTCTCGAACGTGAGCCGCTTGCATGCCCGAGCATTTTGCCTGCACCGGTCTTCGACCGCGCCCCGCCGTTGCAGGCAATGCCCAGATGGGCGATTGCCAACGGTGTTAATGCACACGCAGTACATTATCTGCGGAAAAGTGAGCGAATGCCAACCACGTGATTGGCAGTTGAGTCTGTCAAGTGCTTGAGTTGCTGATGTTTCATCATTTCCATCTTCCTTCGCCATTTTCCAAGCAGCCAACATGCAGGCGAAAGTCAAGGGTCTGGCCCCTTGCTTCATGTGTTCCAGCAGTCTGCCGCAAGACCTGGGCTTCAGTGTACAGTGATTGTATGGACGGCCTGCTAGAAGAAATCGTACAGTACCACCTCCATGACATGTTTGAAGCCATGGGACTACCCAAAGTCTGGTATTTGCTCATAATGTTGGGATGATGCTGCCGGTGTCCTTCATTCGCATTTATTCGCTGTAGCACAGCCATGGAGCCCCTGCAGTCCTTCGCGACATCCCTCTCCGCAATGACTTCTACCACCGGCCACACGCAGCCAAAGACGCAGGCACTAGAGCTTCCTCAACAAAAACAGGCAATTTTCTGCAGAGATGAACATCTCCTGTCCATCCAGGTCGGCACTACAGTAGGGAGCACTTGAACTTCGGCGACTATTCCCCAATACTAATTATATTTCTAGTCACTAGTCCCCGAACATGGTTACAATTGGGTAATGGGCACGGGTGTATAAGTACCGGTATATCTGGTCTGTAAGTACAGTACGAACCATGTACATAACCCCAGGTTCCAAATAATGTTCCATGTTCTTCCGTATCATGCTCCATGAAACTACCTTAGGTGGACCCCCCACCCGGTAATCATGACTATAAGGGATAAAAAGGATCATTTTAAGGTCCTCATATACTCCTGTTATACCACTATTACAGGGTGGGGGGTCCTCCTGAATTATATAGTCCCCCTTAAGTAGATAGAATATGGCTTTGGATATAGTATATGAAGATCCCCATATACCCCATATTCCATCTACTTAAGGGGGGCTATACCCAATAGATGATCACGATTTCTCCGAACCTTCAAGAATCTGCGCACGGCTGGATTTGGGATGGCCAGAGCAGACCTCAACTATCTCCATTCTTACGCGGGTCATGCGTACCTTCGTAGAAGCCATAGTCTGAACTCCTTAAAGGGGGTCATATAGGGGATTACATGGGAGACTATCATAGGGTTTTTAAAGGGGGATGCTAGGAGTTTAGACTATGACTCATATAATATCTTGTAAGGCACAGGACATTCTTACTAGTTGTATCTTTCGTCTATGCCCCAGGCCCCAAACCAAAGGGCTGCCCAATGGCCCAGCTTCAAAGCATAAAAGTGTCTCACCACGCAACATTCCATAAGATCCCGAAGAAATACGACACAAGCCCAAATAACACCAAACATCCAACATCTTATCTTTCAGAATGGTAGCAAAGATAGTAGGAGGAGGAGGAGCAGGAGGAGTAGTAGTAGTAGTAGTAGTAGTAGCAGCAGTAGCAGTAGCAGTAGCGGTAGCGGTAGCGGTAGTAGCAGTAGCAGTAGCGGCAGCGGTAGCGGTAGTAGCAGTAGCAGTAGCAGTAGCAGTAGCAGTAGCAGTAGCAGTAGCGGTAGTAGTACTATCACAATACCGACAATAGTCCAAATCGCAAGCAGGCTAAAACAGAGCCGCGGGATCTGTTGGAAATGGTGCGGGCCTGATGCTGCCTGGTATAGTATATTGGTGTAATATAGGGAGAATGGAAAAGAAAATGGAAACTACTATAGTATATTGGGGTTATATAGGGATAATGGAAAAGAAAATGGAAACTACTGTAGTATTTTGGGAATATATAGGGATAATGGAAAAGAAAATGGAAACTATAGTATATTGGGGTTATATAAGGATAATGGAAAAGAAAATGGAAGCTACCGCAAGGTTTCTCAGCTTTCCTTCTTGGACCCACTGCAGTTTGTGTCAAGAACTTGAGGAAGCGGAGTCAGTTGAAGACATGGGCATTGTCGATGGCATGGCGGCTAAGCTACACATACAGGAGCCAAGCACAAGTCTTGATGTTGACATTTGGTGCGGATGAGTTTATTTTCAGTGTTGCTACATGGAAAATTACCATCATGGTTGTTATTGTGCACAGCCGTCGCTGTTGTTTATGATTAGTGTTTTGGCGGCGTCTGTCCCAATGTCATTTTGCCTGCTTGGCACGCAGGATATGATGAACGCTCATACGCAGTTGGGCGCCCGGTCCAGACAAGCCACGTCAAGTTCTGCCAGATTCTGCTAGCGTGTCAGCATGTGGTGACAGGCGCGCCTTGATGAAGCAGCCTCCTCCTGAGATCGACTGAGACAGCAGCGCCACGCAGAAGTGGAAGTGAGTTCTAAACAAACCCCCAATGTATCCTGTGTGAATTTCATTTCTATGCTGAGAGAAATGGGTATTCCTCAATATAACCCCTATATAATCCCTTAAGGGGGCCCTATATAATCCCCTTATAATCCCTCTATACCCCTTGGGGTCCCTAGGGTCCCTCCTTTTTGAGAAACTCCCAAATTAGATAAACATATACCCCATAATCCCTAAACAAAACTATAAAACCCTATAGTAGTTTCCATTTCCTTTTCCATTATCCCTATATTATATAACCCTAAAATACTACAGTAGTTTCCATTTTCTTTCCATTATCCCTATATAACCCTAAAATACTATAGTTGTTTCCATTTTCTTTTCCATTATCCCTATATAACCCTAAAATACTATAGTTGTTTCCATTTTCTTACTTGCTCATCCATGAGCTAGCTCCGATCTGACAGGTCGAAGCAGGTCAAGCGCAAAATCTCGCAGCCGGGCCCTGTGTATGTTTTACATTATAATGGGTTATATAGGAATAGTGGAAAAGCAAATGGAAGCTACTGTAGTACAATAGTGTATATATTGGGGTATATATCGGGTTTATATAGGGGATATGTGGGAGATTGTCAAAATTATGGTCCCTTTTTGGGTCCCCTAAATTAGGCCCCGTATTATTATAGGGACCCAAAAAGGGACCATCATTTTGACAATCCCCCATGTCTTTGCTGGCATGCTGGCAAGAAAGTACTCTTGCTCATGCATGGCAGGGTCTGTCAGCAGCAATGACGCACTGAGAAAGGTGATGTCGCGCCCCTGAGGTTCCGAATTGCAATGTGGGAAATCACAGGCACACTGCATTGATGTCGCCAGTGTACTACAACATTGCGTTTGCGCGCAGCAAGAGTAGGAGACCAACAGATAGGACTAACTGACTGACTGGCAGGTACTGCATTCTTTGATGCAATGATCGCTTTGCTTGTGGTGGCAGATACGGCATGCTCCTCAGACTCAAGCCAGCGGATGCCCTTGGTAGAGCCTTGGCACACTTTGGAGCATTTTGCAGCTTTTGACAGGCATGCCTGATTCTCCAACAAGAATTGCAGTCAGAGGCGGAATGCCAACCATGAACTTTCTACCGTGTTATTATGATTCTTACTGTTCATATTGTTATCACTATTAGTATTTGTGTTATTACTGTCATATTTTTGTTATCACTATTACCATTATTAAGTTACCATGATTACTACTTGCAGCCTTACTAAGCGCGCAGGATGGGACTCTGGATAGCACTGAGCTCATGCTGTGCCAGCCCAAGCTTCACACTGCCACGGAAAGTATCGTTGGTTATCAGTGGGGTACTGCCTGCACTCATAGGCTTCGGGTAACAGTTGGATAATATTTGTAGTATAACTATGTTTTCTGCATCCCTTAGTCTAACCCCTATTATAGACTGTGAATGACTGAAGGGTAGGACCCGTGCCGGTCGGTGTTGCGACAAGCTACTGAAGCATCCAAGGCGTGGAGCTTCAGCTGCCATCATCACTACCTTTGGAGTGGAGTTCTTGGTTCGCAGCTTAGATGGCTCTTCTGGGTATGGATGCGATAGCAGGGGGGCGGGAGGGACAAGGCGACTAGCAACTATGGCAGGACGCAGGACGGGAGTAGCTAGAGTACTAGCAATCTAGCAGCATGTCTATGAATTGCACTAGTGTTATCATCGCTACTTGCGCGCAATGTAGCTGACACCGGTCCGAGTAGTGGAATTCGGTGCATGGCAGGGTCTTTGAGTTCGTGGCAAGATGGGATTGCAGACTCGAGCAATTGGCAAAGAACCAGGAGATTGCCGTGAAGAGACGCCAAACTGATAATCCATGTACTCCGCATGTTTTCCAAAACCTACTCACATGTCGTTCCCACAATAAAGATATCAGGTTTTTGTCGCATACAAGGGGGGCACTGCTCCAGGCCTCAAGGGCATGCCATCTGGTTGGCTGAGGCACGCTGCATTGGTCAGATAGGTCACGGCTTCTCCTGGCGGCCGCCTAAGGTGTTTGTGAGGTTGACGGAGGCTGAGAGCCCCTAAGCCTGGCACAAGCATTACATCACACACGTGATATGGTCTTTAGTGACAGCCCCTCTAAGGGGAATTATATGGGGGATTGTATAGGGGGCTCCTATGACAGGGGTTTATTAATGGGGACATTAGGAGTTTAGACAATGGCTGATATGCATGACTACGTGCGACACTGTTTTTGCAAACTCCTGCTGCCATAAGGATCCTAGTGCTGGACGGCCTTGTGGTGATCGGATCTTTCGTTGAGGTGTGTATGCCCCGGATCTTTGCGAGCTGTCAGCCATGTTCAGGTTCTGTATCAAGGGTTGAGTGCGAAGTCGAAGCTTATGACTCCGCAGAGGAACGAAGCCAAAGACAACATATAAGTAAAGAGTGAACAAGCTTAGGAGCGCGCAAGATAACAAAGGACCCCACCGATCAGCTGGCCTGATCTCAATGTTGGCTCATGGTAGCATATACGACGCTGGAGATTATCACTTATAACATGGCTTACCATTCGCTCAAAATTCTTGTAATGCCATTTATACTGTAGGATGTTGACATCAGGACCGGGTCTGTAGTGCGTGTGCTTCGCTTCTTTGTCTGTCTGAGCTCAGTTTTCATTTTAGACTGCCTAGGTTCTGGGTGGCATTGGAGCCCTCTACATCTCCAGGTGGGGAGCAAGATGCCGCCAGCGGTAAATTGCCGCATATTCCAGTGCAAGATGTTGCAAGTGCGCTGTCTTGTTTAGAATTGGAGCATTGGATGCAGCATTTGCGGCGTAGACAGTACCCGTACCATGGTTGTTGGTACATTATTGCATACAGTAGTACACTGGACTACTATTCGTCCTGCTGCCGCCGCCGAAACCTCCGAAACCACAACTCTTCGTCTTCCTCCCCCTCATGCTCCTTGTCGTGTTCGTGGGCGGCGCCGTTCTCGTCCTCGTAAACCTTGTTTTCGCCACCTTCACCTCCACTGCTGCCGGCTCCGCTGCTAGCTCTCTACTTGCAGCTTGAAAACGGCACAGGTGAAGGAGCAGTTAGTTCCTTAGAGCGCGAACATGACATATGCCATGAGCCGTCCCTGCCAGCGCTTTTCTGGCTTCGCCCCCTCCGTGGACTGCGACTCTTCCGAGCCCTTCGTGGCTGCATTGCTGGGTCCTCAGGTTTTGCTCGAAACAGTTGCCGAAGACTCGAAGCAATTCCTGCTCCAGCATTCGGAAATTGGATCCCAAAGAATCTTTGATCAGGACCTCCATGATGCGCTTGAAATCTCCATGTGGAAGGTTGTCAAAATTAAGAGCCTTTTTGGGTCCCTATTTATAGACTATGGACGGCCACTAATGCTTAAGGTTCCAAGTGGCCCGCTTTTGAATAGTGGTGATCCTTGCCCGACGTTCACTTGCGGCAGGCAAATGCTCTTGAGGGCCCATTAAGCGGAATTTGTGGGCGTTGAAACTAGTTTTGCACCCCCCGTAGACGAAGGGATTCTTACAACACCTCAAGGAGAGTCCTGTACAGCTCCGGACATCTTGACAGAGAGCGACCATTTGGAATTCTTTCGGTGCCCTGCATGCACTCTCAACAAAACATGCACCCTCGACAGTGCTATCCAAAAACTGCGGTTCTTTTTTCAAAAGCGCGCTTCCACGTTTGTCTGCGAATGGGGAAAATCTAAGTATGCCTAACTTAACACCAAGGGATGGCTAAAAAGATCTGAAACCCAAACTAGCCACGCACATACCGGCACAGGCCCCTTCATGGGAGATTCTCAAGATTCCACCTTCCTCCTCCTAGGAGTGGCTCGTATTGTCGCTGCTATAGTCTCTACATGCCCCAAGGGCCCCGCCTAAGTGTAATCTGCCGTACGTAATCCTCAAGGCCCCAGACTCCCCCTACAGACCCCCTACAGAGCAGACCCTTAGCACAGAGGTAGCCGTCCAAACGGACAGTCTTAACCCTGTGCCAGCCGGCAGACGTTAAAGTCCGAGATGTTGGGAATGAAGGAACCTACATCCCCATATAATCATATCCCTATATAATATATCCCCATAGAGACCCTAAACCCTAAACCCTAAAGTATACATCCCAGTTGGAAAAAGGTGCGGCAAAAAAACAAAAAAAGAGTATACATCCCCCTGCTGACTGCCTAGAAGCTACTCCGGCGCTCTGCCGTGGCTGACATGGCTTTGGTCAGCCTGGCCAGGCCTTGGCGCCTACTTCACTAGGGTTTAGGGTGTAGGGTTTAAGGTTTACAGTTTAGGGTTTAGGGTTCAGGGCCAAGTGTTGAGGGTTTGAGGTCTAGGGTTCAGGGTTTAGACGGTGGATACTGAAAATCCTGCATGACCCTGAGTACCTTATAGCTTGGGAATTGTGGGATAATAGTATTCTAAATTCATGCAGGATTTTTGGTATCGCAGTCCCCTGCCCGGGTGAGATGCGACGGGAAAACAAAAACCTGCCTTCAAGGCGCCCGATCCCAATTCTGCTCACAAACAGGCTCATAGTAGTTTGAAAAAAAAAAAAAGGGATCCCCCAACAATGGGGAATCACATGGAAAAGAGCACGGAAAGCTAGACAGAAATCACAACATCGTCTAGGATTGTGGTTAGGTGTCCTTCTTTGGGTGTTCTACTGTAGAGGAAGGATTAGGATGCATGGGGCTATGACCTCCTATTTATGGTAGGTTTATACAGGGACAGTTGAGAGGGGTCAGTAACACCAAAGCATTTCAGCGTTCTGGTAGGGCACTCGTTTCTTATCAGGAAGCTGGATGCTTGGGCTGCTGACAATCACTGCTGGCGTGCAGAACATGCAGTGGTTCGGAAAATTATCCTTAGAAGTTATACGTCAATAATATGGATGCTTCTTGAAGTATGGGTCTCCTTTTGGACACTTCCGCTCATAGGGGTCCTTTATTGTGCCTCTGGGAAACGACGCAAAGGATCCCGGAGCTGAGATAGAAGGGATGCTTGTAGAAACACGGAACAATGCTGTCATCCAGATCATGGTAGCATCACTTGTAGACATCCGTCCAAGAACTGGCAATCAACATGATGAGTGTGGTAGTATTCCCACGCAGAGAAAGGCGGGTCTCAGCTTCCAACAGCAACAGCACGCCTGGAATTGGCTGCGCTATGTCATCCCAATGATGCTACGCATCTTTGGATCACTCCACCCAAAATCCCTTGCTCTGCTTGTGCCAGATCTAAAACCTCGTGAAAGAACTGGAAGCCACAGACCTGGGGGATTGTCAGCTAGCTACTTTGGGTCGACGCGGCAAGATCAAAAGATGGAAGGTCCGCGAAACCCCTGTTTTTCAGCTTGGCGCGGCGCTTACTTGCAGGACCCACTGGTTTAGGGTTTAGGGTTTAGGGACGACTTGATAGCCAACCATCCCTATCCCCATCATGCTTATATTACCTTCATAATTGGGTTACAACTTCCCTGATATGATTCTGAAGTGCACAGAGGCCTTGCCTGGCGTGCCCACACGGTATCGGTATCTGCACGTCTCAGCAGTGTGTAGTAGAGGATGAATAGGACGAACACATGCACCCTATACATATTATATGTATATATACGGGGCTTATATAGGTGCGCTTGTGTATGTGTATATATGTATATATATATATAGATAGAGGGATCTTTCCCCAATAGTGGAGAATCAAATGGACCATGAAATGGAACACGAGATGGAAACCGGGGTTGTATAAGGTCCAGGCTCTTCCAAAATTAGGGTTCCCTTTTTTGAATTTTTGTGGGGTCACCATACTAAGAATTACAGTGACTTTGGGGTCTATACGGGGGTCCCCCATGTATGGAAACTAAAAAGAGGAGTGGGAGTAGTGGTAGTAGCAACAACAGGAATAGAGGGGATGCACATGAGTCATGAGCCACCGCTTCTCTTCGAGGTGCTGGTGGGCGTCAGTTTCATGGCCTCCTCTGTAGTCATGACATTGCAGGCCGGACGGGAGCCCATCGTTTTGGAGCTTGGATTTAGAGTTTTGGGTTTAGGCTTCAGTTGCTTAACATCTTTGCTGTCTTTGCCGCACTTAAGAGAGATTGTAATAATCCCGGGTGATTATGACCCTCATTTTGAGAAACATTAGTTTGTCGATTGGTTGGTAGGCACCAGGGCCAATATAGCTTTAACTTTGCTGGCATTATGACCTTGATTCATCCCTGCTAGGCATCACCTTTTATTTTGTTAAACAAGTAGTGCCATTCGCAAGGGATCTTATTTCCAGGAGATCTCCATTTTGCAGATGTAGAGCAAAAATATTCTTCTTGTATGGAATGTGCCTGTGCATTTTTTGCTTTCGCCGTTGGTTCCCTACTCCAACTCCTCAAAAGCGAGGCTGCTGCGCAAATCTGACGTTGAAGTGTTGGGCAAATGAAACCTACAGAAGGAGCAGCATCTATGTTTATCACGAGCTTGCCGAGAAAACGGGGTCTCAATGTTATCACGTCTCTAGACCCTGTACATGCTTGAATACTACTGCTAGCCTGTGTGCACTGCCGCAAGCACGTCTGCATGCAGTGGTACGCACAAAGCCTTCACTAAGCAGCAGTTTCTTCTTGTTTGCCCCCGTGGAATCTCGGCACCGTCAAAAAGCGAGCTCTGAACCCCCTCTTCCCTCAAGGTGTCCAGATCCCTCTGCCCTAAGCTCTACATCCTTGTACCCTAGAGTCTCGAGGCCTAACCCAAGAACAGGAATTGTTGAAACTAGACCTCAATAGAGCCCGTACTGTTTTTTTTTATAGAAGAAGCGTCACGTGCCCACTTGTGGTATATAGGGATTCTATTGGAGTTCTATGGGGATAAACGGAAAAGAAAATCGAAACTACTATATGGGAGTTTCCCAAAATAGGGGACCCCAATATAGACCCCAAAATACTATAATCCTTATTATTGGGCCCCTTTGTAATGGTACCCCTAATTTTAGGAAACCCCCATATTAGGCCCTAAACCCTAAACCCTAAACCCATATTGGGGTTATATGTAATCTGTGGGTTGGTCGCAGGTGCCTGGTGTGTTGGATGAGCTTGAAGTCGAGGACATCAGGCGCAATTGCAAGCAATAGCCCCATATGAACTCCTTAAAGGGGGGTTATATAGGGGATTACATAGGGTTTAGGGTTTAGGGTCTAAACTCCTTAAAGGGGGTTATATAGGAATTATATAGGTGAGTCTTATAAGGGGCACTAAGGGGGATACTAGGACTTTCGACTATGGCTCAT